>VSMD01068407.1:0-58778 GCA_008750895.1 Mirza zaza | reverse complement strand
TAGTTTGCCTTAAAGAACTTCAGAAATTATAGGAAACATCTATCAAATGCCCATGCTTCCCATGGTATTTAGATATACTGGTACTTTAAAATTCAATTCTTAAAAGCAAATTTATCTTCCTTAGGAAAACTCATGGGTTACAAGTTAAGAATGTGATTTTCACACAAACATGAAATCATGTGGATCATTCAGTTGATACCTTCGGTGCCATCTGGCTCTGCTTGCTCCTCACGCTGCTTTTGCTTAAATTTCAAGTTCCCGTAATGCATCACGCCCCCCGTGAGCTTGTAAATGGAGACCTTTTCGTCATTAGTAAAGCCCAATATATCAATAGCACTCTGTCAATATAACCAATAGGATAGTTGTTAGGTTGCGATCCACACACTTACTATTAACAGTTCATGCTCCCATTCCTGACTTTTTGATCAAACTGAGGAAACTACCAGTACTAATGTCGGACAGGGACCTCCTTAGATTGGGTGAATAGAGACTTGGTCAACCAAAGGTCATCACAGAGCATTAGAATTAAAGGTGCATACCCTCTGAAGATTCGAAAAGTAAACTTAGAATAGAGAATAAAGATAATAAACTTAAGGAACTTGTTATTTTGAGAGGTGGTATGGATCTAATGCAAGTAGATTACAAAAAAATTAGGTGCATTCAGAAATGAGAGATCTTTAGGAGAGATCTAAGGATAAGTAAAATGTAGGGGCATGTCCTACTCTTCATTTGACTCTAAGGGACATATCCATGCTCATTCTTGCATCTTCCTTTGCTATTTCTATGAGATACTGAATGTTTATCTGGCTGACCATCGCTCTAACCCACCATAATAATTTCCATTTTCTTGTGTTCTACTTACATCTGTGGCCATCAGTTCTTCCTGATCATCAATGCTGGGCACACTGATTTCCCCTTGACTGACAAATGGGTAATCATATGGGTTCGTGGTAATCAGAAGCATTTCTAAGTACATGGACCAGAGCAAAGATAAGCATAATTATTCTCTTCATTAAAACAAGAGATTTCTAGACAAATTTAAGGCACTATATGATGTTTGGTTGAAAGGTGATTGATGGGCAGTGAAGGGCCATGTAAAGGATATCTGACATCACCTCAGACACCTTGAAGTTGGTGTCATGGTGTTTCTTATCATTCCCTATTTTTAGAAAACTACTATACTCCAAAGAAGATAATCACTTAATGGGAAAAGTTGTATCTATAATGATAATCATTATAGTGTTGACAATATAAAATCCAGAATTGGAAACAATCAAAATATCCTTAAAGGGGATAGTTGCCAGAGATAAGTAAATTATGCTTATCTCTAGAATGGAACACAATACAGCCATTAGAAATATAATATGGAGCTATATTTAGTGACATGGAAAAAGCTATGATATATTATTGCTCAGTGAAAAAGTAGGTTACAGAAGAGCATGTAACTATGATTTTGGTTGTGTAAATTGTATGCATGTATTTATATGTAAAGATATGTGTATAAAAATGACTAGAATGATATTCTTCCAAGTGTTCATAGTTGTTATTTCATAGTGATAGGAATTGGAGATGTTATTTTCAGTTTTCCTTTTGCTTTCTTTTGAATTTTTCTAATGAGCACATATAAATTTTTACCAAACTTACAAAGCAATTTTTAAAGATAAAATAGCATATAAACTTGACAATGTTTAGTTATAGAATACTATGTTGGACCATGCATTGATAGGTGTTGGTGCAGTAATTCTGAAAAATAATGATAATGTTTCTTACCGATTAGTTCTGGTTTCTTGTTTGATGTGATCTGATAAAAAATATGATAGCTTCTTTCAGCCTTAAGCTGGAAAGTAACTCTAGACTTCTCTAACAGATCTGGAAGGAAAAGTGTAAAAATTCATGTGACATGAAAATTTAATTTTTGGTCACTTTTATGGGTCATAAAAAACAGAAATGGTTTTAAAGGATATCTGAGCACTTACATGTTTCAATATCAGCAGAAGCCAGTTTTCCTGTAGTGCCAAAGTGGATTCTGATGAATTTTCCCTTGAAAGGAAAACTAATATTACTACCTTGTTTTTACATGTATCGAATCTTTGGGAAACCCAAGACACTTGAGATGCTGATGCTTTAATATTAAATCAATTCAGAGACTCTTTGTGTCAGTGGGAGAAGTCGTATCTCCTACTTTATAAGTAAAAGAATCTGGCTGAGTGCGCTGGCTCAAGCCTGTAATCCTAGCTCTCTGGGAGGCCAAGGCGGGCAGATCGTTTGAGCTCAGGAGTTCGAGACCAGCCTGAGCAAGAATGAGACCCTGTTTCTACTAAAAATGGGAAGAAATTAATTGGCCACTAAAAATATAGAGAAAAATTAGCTGGGCATGGCGTCACATGCCTGTAGTCCCTGCTACTGGGGAGCCTGAGGCAGAAGGATCGCTTGAGCCCAGGAGTTTGAGGTTGCTGTGAGCTAGGCTGACACCATGGCACTCTAGCCTGGGCAACAGAGTGAGACTCTGTCTACAAAAAAAAAAAGAATTTTCTTTGATTTGATTTTAAAATTGTGAATATGATAAGTATGTGAAGTAAGGGACATGTTGATTAGCTTAATATAATCATTCCATAATATATACATATATATCAAGACGTCATATTGTACCCCATAAATATATAAGACTATTTGTCAATTAAAAATAAATAAAATTTAAAAGTTTTGAATACTTCTAGATAAAGACAGATAACAAAGAATTCAAAGAAAGGGTCATATGCCCTTTAAGACAAGGCTTTGATCCATGTTATTAGGAAATGGAAAGAACCATGCTCAGAGGAAAAGGAAAGAACCATGATGTAATGTAATGTGACTGAAAATATTCAGGGAAGGTATTTACAAACATCCCATAAATCTTGACCAGTGAATAGTGTGTGTCATAGTGTCTAAGAGACTTACGAATCGAGAGGAGTTGTCATTCCTCACAGTCTTGGCATTGCCAAAGGCCTCCAGTAGGGGGTTGGCACTGATGATTTGATCTTCCAGAGTCCCCTGTAAAGGCGAGAGCAGTCCTCACATCTGGGGCCGGGGAATTTCTTACCTGAGAGCCTCATCGCAGCCCGAATCCTGACTGTGGCAATCTCACTCACCTGCATTTTGCCAGAAGTAGCTTCCTCCTTCTTCTTCTCCCCAGTAACTGCAATTGTTGCAAAGTACTGGATGACACGCTTGGTGTTCACAGTCTTCCCTGCCCCGGATTCTCCGCTGCCAAATGAAAACGAAATCAGATTAGGTCCCACAGCTAGCAGCTATCATAGCCATGAAAGAAAGCATAAAATCTACTTACGTGATCAGGATCGACTGATTCTCCCGGTCTACAAAAGAGAAATTATAGACGTTTAATACTGTTTTCTTATATATTAGTAAATGGTAAGTAAGGTAAAATGTAATGAACTTGGTATGTTTCAGTCTGGGCTTTGTAATCCTTAGGGCTTGTTGGGCCTTTCATCCTCCCCAATTTTACCACACATATACCCATGTAAACAGAACACTGCCACTTTGTATACTCAAGTCTTCCAAGAAATATTTCCTTTGAAGAAAAATTGTATGGGGAAAGAAAATGTTGAAAGCTCCAGTATAAGTGATGATCACATTGGCTGTATTTTCCTGAAGCACCCACCAGACATTTTCTTTTTAATACTCTACTACTAAATGTGTATCAAACATGGACTTGGCTCTTTAGTTGGGTTTAGATGATAATTTAAGGTAGGGGCATTATTTATTGTGGATGCAAGAAGTAATGAAGAATGGGCATTAGAGATATTTTTGGTGTGTGAGGAGTAAGTATAGTATAAAGGTGGTAGCTTCAGCAGTACTCATGGCTTTGGTCATAATTTTAGGGGAAAGTAAAAGTTTGTTTTGATGTTTTACTATCTCTGAAGAGGGATTCTCTAAGCCCTTTCTCACGGTGCCACAAGTACATTAGATTGGTCTAGCTGAGACAATACTATAGGAAACAGATCCATGGCATAACCATCTTAATAACAGATGTACCTTAAAATCTAGAGCCTGTTCAGTTTGCTTCTGGGCAAAGGGCAATAGCATTTGTGCCGTCCTTAACATAGAGAGACTATTCATTGGTCATAATTTATGATACTGAGGATAAAACCACAGAGGCAAATTTTATTCTTCTTTTTCTTGGCTCTTTGAAAAGTTGAAGAGATCATTAGCAGTTATGTAATACTAGGGATTGCAAATCATCTTTTACATTGTCTCCTTCCTGGAACTTCTCCCTCACTCATACCAGCCTCAACTAAAGGGGATCGTCTCAAAGAGTATGTTGCGATCAACTAGTCTCTTTCTCCTGTGGGTTAGCTCTCAAAGATTATGCACATATGAAACACTCAGCTCACTCACCAGTCAGCATGAACTGATAGGCGTTGTCGGAGATGGAGAAGATGTGGGGCGGGGCCTCCTGGCGCTTCTTGCCTCGGTAGGCCGTCACCACCTCGGGGTTGTACACCGGCAGCCACTTGTAGGGGTTGACCGTGACACAGAAGAGGCCCGAGTAGGTCTATGCAAGGGAAAAAGAAAGAATAACTACCCAATGGCCTTTCCTATTATTTGTTCAATTCACTTATTGATTGAATTTTCACAAAAAGGAGCACTTTAACTGAGTACTCTATATTTCTTCAAGGTATCAGCATGAAAACTAATTGGCAAATTCAACACTGTGCTGGCAAATCCTTGAGTGAAGGGACTGCAGTTCAGAATTTGTATTGTTCTCCTTGGGGCTTGTCACAGTCATTTTCACTTAGCAGGAGCTTCAAAAGCATGGTTTGGTTTTCTATAATATGTACTATGAAACGTTATTATTTTAAGGAAATGGGCTTATATTTCTTTTGAAGCATTAAAATAATTCAAATTTATAGGAACATAAATTTGGACATAAGCTGAGTGTCCAACAATAAGGGAATGATTAGGTGAACTATGGTAAATCTTCTTAAGACAATACGATGCAGGCATTTTAAAAAGTGAACGTGAAAATATGCAGCAACACTAGTATAATGTTAACAAACTATTTTTAATTTATAAGAAAACAGAACACAAACTATTGTAAATACATTATGATTACAACAAAGGGATTTTAAAAATCTTTTGAAAACTGGTTCAGGACAGACACCAACCAATTAGAATGGCTGCTGATACCATAATAAACACAAGGTATACCTGTATACGTGCTGCCCAGCTAAATATCAGAACTGGCTAAGTTGTGCAAAAATAGGAATGCAGCATGATAAATTCAATTCAAAAATATTTACCAAATGTGCATTATGTGTTAGGCTTCTCTGCAGGGCAGTAGAAATGAAACATAAATGAGGTCATGTCCCTCAAAGCACTCCCAATCTATGTGGGAGACAGTCATATAAATGAATGATCAGGAAAAAACATGGGACAGAAACAATAGGGCAGAACATGCAGCTCTGCCTGGGGAAGTTGGAAAGGTTTCACCGGGGAGGTGGGATTCCAGACAGAAGGGACTAGAACACACAGATACAAACTGCTGTTATTTGGGGAGAGTGAAAATGAGTAAAATTTGATCTTTAAAATGATCATTTTTAAGTGTTAAAACATAAGTTTATCTTTTCTCTCTGGATGGTTGGAGCTAGAATGGGGAGGGTAAAAGTGGATGAGGTAGGCATGTGGTTGGGGTGTAAACAGTAGCGGCTCAGATGTTTGCTGGAGGCATCTGTGCAAACACAGTGAACGTGAACACTGGCCTTCCCAGCTTTGGATGAGAAGGCGAGGCTGGAGTGCTGTTGGGCTGTTGGGTTGTGCTTCACAATGGCAATAGCAATAATCAACATTTTAACTACTGGCGAGAGTGAAATGGGTCACTACTGATGACCCATTTACACTACAGCGGAAGCAATGGGCCGGTGGGCACCATGGTGATGATGATAAGGACCACCAGTAGCAGGGCACTCACGTAGATCATCCAGGCTGCGTAACGCTCTTTGAGGTTGTACAGCACAGCGGGCTCATGCAGGTGAGTCATCATGGCCATGTCCTCGATCTTGTCAAATTTGGGGGGGTTCATGGGAAAAACCTGATCATCCTTCACTGTCAGAGTCTGGTAAAAAGTAAAGATAACCATTTACATTGACTGAATGACCAAACGGGAAATAAAAAAAAAAAAAGAAGAAGAAAGAAATCAGTAAAATGTGGCAGGCTCCTGGGACTCTACTCACCGCTCCCCCTTCAGTCTTCACTGTCACTTTCCCTCCTTCTCTGCTCTGGACGGTCCCTTTGACAAAGGATTCCTTGGGCTCCACCACAAAGACAGATGTCTTGGCGTCAAAGGGCCTATTCTGGGCCTCAATGCGCTCCTTTTCAGACTTTCGGAGGTAAGGAGCAGCCTCCCCAAAAACAGCCATCTCTGAGTCTCCACTCATGGCTGCTGAACTTAGAGGTCCTAAAAGAGATAAAACATTTCATGCTAGAGAGTCTGGGCCAAGTTGGAAATTCCACGAGGTAGGTCTACTGTATACCACATTATAGCTACTGAAACAAGCATAATCACAAGAGCTAAAAGGCATCAGGAGGTCACTGTGTACACAATACTGTATTCAGGGCTTTACATCCATTATCTTCTTTCACCCTCCAAGACTTGCATTCTAATCAGGAAACTGGATTATAGTCTCAGGGTGGCTGCCAAGGGGTAAGTCCCTTGAGCTTTTTGAGCCTAAGTGTCTCCATCTTTAGAGTAGGGATTATAATTTCTGCCTTTCTTAATTCACAATTTATGATATATGGTAAAGATACTTTGGAAAAAAAAGTTTAAATAATGACTGAGAAAGTAATTTGAAATAGTCTAGGCTATCATTTATATATAAAATATCATTTATTATAATGTCACGAAATTCCATGTCTTGACACGTAACATAAGAGAACTTTATTTCCTCCGTTAGATGTCCAGATTGGTTCAAGCTTAGTGTTTTATTATCGGGGATTATAATTTTGTTTACCTTTTTTTCTCTTAGTTGAGGGCTTAGTAGAGTTTCTCTAACATAATTTCTATGCATATCAAATCCAAATCAGTTTAACCCACTTAAACTAATTAAGGATAAAAATCATAGCCAGCATTATCCTCCTTCTCCTACATCGAAAAGCTCCCTTTGCTATTCCAAATTTCTTTCTGAAGATTGCAGGCCCAGTTCCACCATTCTGGGTGACCTGCAGGTTGCCAGTAGTACCAGGAGAATGAAAGGTTTGGCAAAGAATGCTGCCGCAGTCATTACATGATCAGATTACTTGCAACCCATTTTAATTTGCTGTCCCAGTCTCTCTCTTTAGCAGCACAGTGTGCAGCAGTAAGGCGGATTAATGCCTCTGCTGTATATAACAAAATTCCCATAGTGCTTTGATTTCATACAGCACTCGGCATTGTGTAAGGCGACTTTTTACAAGGGCCTAAATTTCTTAAGAAGTTTAAAGGAAACATTGTCCTAGGTACTTTCTTATTCGTTGGATATCATATTTACCAAATAGGATCCATTTTTATCAAATCTGAGATTTTAGCAGGGGAATCTAAGCACAGATTGTTTCTGCACAGAGACAAAATATTCTATTAAAAGGGATTCTCTTGCTCAGATGTCACCCCACCAATGTTTGAGCCATAAATGAGGATGTGTGCATTGTCTTAAAAGGAGAGTCTTCCCGCTCTCCCTCTCAGAAGGTATTTACTGAGACAAGCACTTTCTCAAAGGTTGCTAAGTGACATAAACCCATCCCAGAGGCTCTTGCATTCTCCTCCAGGGACTGGTTAGTCCAAATCTTACCTTGTTAGCAAGTGAGAAGATGTAGCCTAGAAGTGATACAGTTCTGTAAAAGAAAAGAGAAAAGCACTAGATTAGTTAACCAAAAAGAGGGGGGAAATCCCATTTACAGCATTACTTCCTATTGTAAGCAGAAGGCAACAAAATTCATAGATTTAAAACGTGCAGTTTCAGAAGGAGCGGTACCAGAACTAACAGCTGCTGCCGACACTGGGCGGTGTGGCCAGTGTCCCTCTTGAAAGACCCGTCCTGTTCCCACTTACCTTGGAGCTTTTTAAAGCAGGACGAGTCAGCCTCATTCCAAGGGCTCTTTTATATGGATAGCTATGGAAACAATGCAGCTGCCTCTTCTTTCTTAAGTCAAAAGGAATTGTTTGGCAAAATACCTCTTGGCAATCTAGAGTCTCCACATAATTCTCATTCATATTAAGAATGGTTGGATATAATTAGAAATATTTTTCTTATTGAGTATGTGGATAAATCTCCTATGGATAATTTGAGAATATGATCTGAAAGAAAGAGTCATGCTGGTGGATAAAGACAGTGGCAGGGCCGCCAGGATACCTGGCTTGTCTTAGAACTTCTTTTTGGCTTTGCTGGGCATACCATTTCATTCGGGGTTGCCTCGTATGTCTTTTGCATATGTCACATATTAAATAATAGAAATAAAATGCAAATATTTATTTTTATTTTGTGAGGGTTAATTTTCACCTACTGATCCTTTCTTTCCAGCCCTGCAAAATTAAGCTATGTGCCTTCAACAAGTTAAAACAGGAGAAAGTCCTCTCTTTGTTGCTCCCATATTCTTGTAGTTTCAGGAATTTCCTTGCTGTCTCACCTTTTTGCTTTTGCCCAGTTGTTCCCTGTTTACAGGCACACGTTGTGTACGCGGCACACCATTTCCTGTACCCCTACTCATTTGACTTGCTCCAATAAGAAAGGTTAAATATTTTCTGGTGGTAAAGGTGTTTTAGAGAGTACTTTTTAACATTTTTCATGTCATAGAACACCGAGAAAAAAATGACAATATTGGCATTGCACAATAGAGTAATGTGGAAGGGATTTGTGGCTATATCTGTAATAAAGGGCTTGGTGAGAGTATTTCTTTATATTTCTTTATGCGTCTTTATGTAATATAAATATAATAAATATAATATGCATAGCATCAAGGAAAATACTAAATACTGAATATGTCTGAAAGTCCCCAATAATATCTTCTTGAAATTCTTAAGGAGAATTTTGAGCTAGATTCCATGAACCAAACTTGTTTATATCTGCCTTTATATTTGACATATGACACACATTTCCTGATCAAATTTTTTTAAATGATGCAGGCAATATCTGTGTTCTTGATTTTGCACAAGGAAGGGATGAAAATGTAAAACCAAGTTTTTTACAGCTGTTGAAAATTTTAAAAATTTACCAGCTCTTCCTTTTTCTTCATTGACAAACTATAATGTTAAATTTTCTAGGATAATGAGAATAAAACATTTGAAATCTTTTTCATATCAGATATTTCAAAGGATGATAGAGCTCTGATTTTCAAAAAGTCCACATGTTACAGGAGTCACCTGGCTGCTAGGTTAGTCAAAAGGCACATCAGTCTCAAATACACAGAAGTGCCTAATACATTCAAAGTCCAAGATTTGGAGCTCTCACTCCAAGCTACCTCCACCAGGACAGCCTACCCAGCCCTCAGGCATCTTTACTCTAGTTGGCCGCACTCTGGGCTGCATGCCTTGTCCCAGGCGTGCTGGAACACCAGCCCTCCCAGAAATTCCAGGGGTCTCTTGACTGCAGCAGGCACCATCACTCTCTCAGCTGGCTGCTGCCATCCGTGGTTCCATTCAGCACATGGCAAATGCCACCATTGTGCTTGCCTCCTTTGAGGGTTATAGGGTGCACTGTTGAATTCTAACACGGCCCAGGCCACCCTCCGAGAAACCCTTGATCAGACTTCTCACAGATAGAAGCCACCTCTCAGGGCTCTGGCCCCCCTTCCCACCCAGCCAGTCCAAGGCTGAAGAAATCGACATTTCATGGCACATCTGTAATCTTTTGGTGCCAAGACACACTGGTTAGGAAGCTTTGCTTTAAGGAGAGCCCTGGTGCTATTTCCCCAAGCTAAACAGCCATTTTTAGTGCCAAACCAATATTTTGATATTCTCTCGTTGCAGTCTAGCTACCCATGGCCATTTTTCTTATGCTTTATTAAGTATTTCTTGTTTTATGTTGCTTATGAAATGATCTTCACTTTTAAGTCATCTTATGGTTATACGTTGTTTCCACTGTTTATGAACTGTTTTGGGGAATACCGTATTGTACAGGCAGAAGCTGTCTAATATACTCTTTTTGAATGTGAAGAAGAAAATGCAAAGCCTCATTCCAGTGGTTGAGATGCACCTTAATTGTTCCTTACACCACTTGGCTCATGACTCATGACTAATAAATGTTCTCCAAGAACTAAGGCTTAAGAAATATGTCAGTCAGGATAATTTATTTCTTTACTCTGAGAACAGGTCAAAGGTATAAATTCACTTCGTGCCTTTTTCCTGATTCCATCAATACTTTTACCCTGCTCTAATGAGTCAAGGGCTTTCTACTTTCCATGCTCACCCCTTGGGATATCTGTACATCTAGGTCTAGTGACAACTCAGGAATAGAGGAATTTAAGAGTGAATACTGATCTATGCCATGCCAGGATGTTCAGAGGGAATGACAGCCACTAACATTGTCTTCAGGAGGGTTACAATCTGAGAAACCAAGAGGGCAGTAATAAAGTGGCTCAGGTCACCTTCAAAATAACATGATGTTAGGTTTCCAAAAATATAGTGTACAACTTATATGCAAGGAAGGAGCCATATTTTATGCATCCATTTGATCCTCATCAACACCTAGGATAATGCTAACATAGAAAGCACCTCTAGCTCCTAGTTTACAAATTCCAGGACGCTCCAGGTTTCTTTACCCTAATCATTCTTGTTCCCAACAACTGAAATTGGGACTTGGATTTAACTTTTGCTTACCTATCAGCTGGATATCTTTGGAAATTTGCTAAACCTTCTCAAGACTCAGTTTCCTGCTCTGTAAAAGGGATAATAAAATGCTACCTCATAGGAGTTTTTGAGGAGTAAATAAAATAATAAAGTGCTTAGTAGCTTAGAACAGTGCTTGGCACCCATTATTCATTCAATTGATAACTAGCGATTGTGATTGCTATGGCCCCGTATTTTGTTAGTTCTTATTCTGAACTCTGCTGCAATGAACTAGGGTCCTTTCTGGTCCCTATAACAAGACATGCTTGTTCCATTAATCATTTCAATTAGCCAGTAAACAATTACACAGCATTGCTACATGCCAGGCTCTCGGGTCAGCTCCCCACTGCCACCATAGAATGGCTTCCCCTCTTTTATACCACTGTCTTATGCGTATTAAAGTCCAACTCAGATCTTATCCAGACATTTTTCTCAGTTATTCCACCTATAGAGAAAAGGCAGTTTGACATAGAGAAAGAGAATGACAAACTCATGTAAGAGTTTGTCGCACCTTACATAAAGAAAGGTTCGAAGAAACAAGAGCCCATTCTAGGGAGTTTGTGGTAGAAATGGAAAAGAAAAAGTGATTGAGAAACTGGTTAACTGGTCATCTCTACAGAGGGGAACTGAATGTTCGGTAAAAGGATGGCAGGGAGACTCACTTTTCACATCATACGTTTTTGTATTTTTTAAATTTTGTTCTGGGTACATGCGTTACTTTAAAAATGAAAAGTGATAATTTGTCAAAGAGGATCCATTCTAAAAATTGAAGGAAACAAACAGATGGGAATGAAAGAAGTATGACTGTAGAATTAAAGGGATAGGAGATTAAGCCCTAGAAGAGTCAGGACCCAAGAAATAAATTTTCAAGTGGCCACTTGTGTCTCTTTTCCATAAACCAGATGCCAGGCCCATCAATCCTCTTTGTTGATAAACATGGCATTGTTTTCGAGGAATGCAATGGTTTTCTGCTTCAAACATGGTACCACCAACCCACGTGTATAAAATCCCATCGTTAGAAATCTATATTTCCAAATGTCCACTCACAGAATCTCCTGAGAATTTGCTTTCTAAAGCAGTGGGGGGTCGGGGAGTAGGGGAGGCTAGCAAGAGGCCTGTGAGAGTACTCATAGTTTAAAGTTATTGAGAGAAATGATGAGTATCATTCAAAGCCATTTATAATGGTTTTGTCATATATTGCATGACTGTTTTCAGCAGTTCCAGATTTAGCTTTCGAGGTATACATTATTTAGACTAATTAGAAATAGGTGTAAAAGAAAGAAAGTTTGTATGTATGTGCACTCATGGGTAGACTCGTATAGAAGTTGTGGGAGGAGTGCTGTATTAAAATCCAACAAGAATCCAAAGGCTTGTCGTATGTAAAGCATTGTGTTAAGTACCTAGGAGAGAGGAAGATGGGCCATGACTGGAGCCCGACACCTAGCAGTTCCACCAGCACAAAACACATAATCTGAGGGTAAAAAGGGAGTTTGGTGACCCTTCACAGAGAAATTTGGGAGAAGCGAAACGAACTCCCTTAAGACAAATCAATGTTTGGTTGTTTTTCTAATTATAAAAGTAAAATAGGTGTATGAATATTCTATAAATTTGGAAAAAGAACAAAAATGAAATTCAAGAGAAATGATTTCTTAATGGTAAATGAAAATGCATTCACTTCTGTACATTTCAGCTTGCACTCATCAGCTTGTATCAGGTTAATGTGATTATGCAATTTGAGGAACTCTTAGCTGACTGAAAGCTAAGAAAAGTGTAAGGAAGAAGTCTGGGGAGATAGGTTGGAAGCAGATGTGTTAGAAGCTGTTTGCTATACTAACTCATCAAGAATGAATGTTCTGTCCCAGAATTCCAAACGAGGCTGTCCACAGCACCTGCTTTTCGCCTTTGTTCTCAGGCCACTGACCCTTAGTTTTCTTATTTTTCACTCGTTTCTGCATTCTTCGACTGATTTTCCATCTCCCCATCCACACCCCACACAATGGCCAATCCCAGTCAGGCTCCTCTTCTGTCCTTGGTCTCTTCCTCCCTGACCACACTTGACTGTGCTGTTGGCGTCCCTAACCTCTTACCCACTTCCTAAGCCAAGGTCCTTCCTCCCACTGACACCTGCGAAAGCTGAAAACCAACTATGACTTCCCCCCAGCTCTGACACAGCCTTGCCAAGCCCGCTCACAGCATGCGACAACAAAGAGCCTTGAATGCTTGACGTGAGGGTTTGACTTGAATAAAATATTAGCCAAACAGCACTGCCGTGCATTTAGCATGCTATACTGCTGAACTCTGAAATCATCTCACACATGGTTTAAAATAAAATCTACCCAACCTTTCTTTGAGAAATTTTAATTTTGATGATGATGATATTTTTAAGTCAATTTTTAGGAATGAAAAAGAGTATTCAATTAACCCAATTCTATTTTCTTTATTCCAGTGGCAATAAAAACTGGAATCTTTTTTATCTTGTCCTGCCAAGATCATCCCCTTCAGAAAATAAAAAACAAATCCCAGTCCCAGAAAATAAAAGAAAAAAAGAGTGTAAGTTGGGGATGGGGGAGAATTGTCATGGCCGATTTTTGCTATTTCTGTGAGCTGGACATTTCAAGCAGACTCAAATGTGGATCAACTTCTTCAAAACTGCTTCTTTTTCTTTGTGGTTTTGGCTTGCCCGAGGTCACTGATCAAGCAGTTGATTAAAACAAGGCTGCACTCCAGTGCTGAGGAGTATTTTTAGGTCTTGAGGAAGAAGGTTTTTTTTATTTGAAGGAAAGGATAGTAATGTCATCCAAAGTACTAGTCCTGTGCAGAAGCTGGCACTTGGCATGACTCAAGAAGCACATTTCACAAGGAACGCAGCCAAAGGTCAAGCTTCAAGAAAACAACTGTTGGAGACCCGGTCATTCTTTTGGTCTATCTGAAAAACTGTATGGCAAAAGTTCTCATGGATTTTCTCATCCTTTGTCCCTTTTATAAACCATCAGTGAACAAAGGGATTCGCTTTGTTTTGACTGCCCTGAAAGAGGTTCTAGTCTCATGTTCTGTATTTTCTCCTTTGTACAATAAGAACAAAAATAGCCATTGAAACCTCCAAAATATGTCGTATCCTTATAGGAAAATGTTATCTGGCCAATCTTGAATAGTCCTCAAAGTGAAATTATGTGAAGGGCTGAAGGATGGAAGAGCAGATTCCTGTGTGCTTCTATGGGTACGGGGTGTGCTTATGTGTGCCCGGCACTCATGCACATGCTTTGCAAAAAGCACCCTAAGCGGTTAGGAGAAAAGCAGGAAGGGCTGAGCTACTCATCTTTGTTGGATGACTCATACTCATCATAGGGGTGGCTGGTTGTTTAGAAACCCCTCCTCCACCCCAAGATCTTACTAAAGCAAATGATTCTACGTTGGCATTCAGGAAAACCAATAATTGAAGTGAAATTAAAAAAAAGAAATTGGACATCTGGAAACTGTCTTCAATCTTGTAAGTTTGTTTGATCTGCTCAGGAGTAGTGAGCAAAGGCTTATGAAGGAAAAGTTTTTATCAGTAGATTGCTTTTAGCCACCTCCGCTGCTTGCCTCCTGGGGCAGTTCGTCCAAAGGCACGGTAATAGGCCAGTTTTACTCAAGATGTGCCCTTTAGATAATTAGTCCGGCATGACTGATGACAAAAAGATTTTGTGGTCACATGAACTTGGAACACACTGTACGCCGTATCCTTCTCTTGAAGAATAACAGTGCACATTTTCATGATAAAGCTTCTTCATTGTATTAAATTTTTCCCAAACTTACTGAGCCATGGAACTCTTTCCCATTTAGCACTCTGCACCATACTGCCAAATGCTGGAAAGTATTAACGCAGTGTCCCTGAACTTTATTTTTCTGGTGCGTGTGCCATGATGTGTATCAGTGGTGATCAAAGCGGAATCTGTGTGAACAGGCGTCCCCTGGGAGGTTATTAGAAACGTAGACTTTGGGACCCCACCCAGGACCTACTGGATGGGGATCTCTGCAGGTGGGGCCCTGGATCTATGATTTAATAAGCTCTCCATGTGATTCTTATTCATACTAAAGTTTGAGAAGCCCTGCTATGGCTGTTCAGTGGGAAATGAGGCTGACAGTTGAATTACTTAGATGATAACTAGCCCACCAAACCGTATGGAGTCCCTCCTTGGTTTTTAGGCCCCATCCAGCCCATCCAAACAGTTTGCTTTTGTCCCCAGCCCCACACGCTGCTGTGTCTTCTGTGGTGCTCTACGTCACATGGCCACTGTGCCTTGCTAATGTCGCTTCCACCTCTGCTTTTGTGCTATAGACCGCTTCTCAGAATAATATTTTTAAATGCATATAGTGAAACATGTAGGATTACAGAAGAAGCCAAGTTATATGGAATACTTTAAAAGCCAGGTCAATAAAAAAGCAAATATATTCCCATTTCATATAAGATCTAAAGGCAGGTCTGTAGCTACAGTCATGTGTCCCTTAATGATGGGGCTATGGCCTGGCATGCTGGCTCACGCCTGTAATCCTAGCACTCTGGGAGGCCGAGGCGGGCAGATTGCTCAAGGTCAGGAGTTCGAAACCAGCCTGAGCAAGAGCGAGACCCCGTCTCCACTAAAAAAATAGAAATAAATTAATTGGCCAACTAAAAATGTATAGAAAAAATTAGCCAGGTATGGTGGCGCATGCCTGTAGTCCCAGCTACACGGGAGGCTGAGGCAGAAGGATTGCTTGAGCCCAGGAGTTGGAGGTTGCTGTGAGCTAGGCTGACACCATGGCACTCTAGCCCAGGCAACAGAGTGAGACTCTGTCTCAAAAAAAAAATGATGGGGATATGTTCTGAGAAATGTGCTATTAGGCGATTTTGTTGTGTGAACATCAGGGAGTATAATTACACAAACCTAGGTGGTAGAGCCTACTATACACCTAGGCTATGTTGTATAGCCTATTGCTCCTGGGCTATACGCCTGTACAGCTAGTTACTGTACTGAATACTGTAGGCAACTGTAATACAGTGATAAGGATTTTTGTATTTAAATATATCTAAACAGAAAAGGTACAGTAAAAACACAGAATAAAAGATATTTTTAAATGGCACACCTATATAGAACATTTACCATGAATGGCTTACAGAACTAGAAGCTGCTCTGGGTGAGTCAGTGAGTGGGCAGTGAGTGAATGTGAAGGCCTGGGACATTGCTGTACACTGCTGTAGACTTTATGAACACAGCACACTTAGGCTACACTAAATTTATTTTTAAAATTTTCTTTCTTCAAAATTAAATTAACCTCAGCTTATTGTGTAACATTTTTACTTTATCAACTTTTTGCTTTTTAACTTGACTTTTTTTGTAATCATACTTAGCTTAAAATACAAACATATTGAACACCTGTACAAAAATATTTTCTTTCTTTATATCTTAATTCTAAAAGCTTTTTTCCATTTTTTAAAAATTTTCAGTTTTCTTTTTTTTCCTTTTTGAACATTTTTGTTTAAAAACTAAGACACAGACACACACATGATCCCAGGCCTCCACCAGTTCTGGGTCATCAGTATCAGCGTCTTCCACCTCCACGTCTTGTCCCACAGGAAGTTCTTCAGGGCACTGACACTCATGGAGCTGCTGTCTCCTGTGACAACATGCCTTCTTCTGGAATACCTCCTGAAGCACCTGCCTGAGGCTGTTTTACAGCTAACTTTCTTTTTTTTAAATAAGTAGAAGGCATAGCACACTATAAAATAATGAAAAAATGTATAGTAAATACAAAATCCAGTGACATAATCATTTACTGTCATTATCAAGTATTAATATTATGTACTATGCATAGTTGTATGTGCTACACTTTTATACACTGGCAGCACAGTAGGTTTGTTTGTAACAGCATCACCACAAACGCATGAGTAATATGTGGTGCTACAGTGTCACTAGATGATAGGAATTTCTCAGCTCCATTATAATCTTATGGGCCCACCATCATATATACAGTCCATCATTGACTGAAACATTGTTATGGTGTGCAGGAGTGTATTATAAATTAAAGTGTTGATGCCTATAAACAATATTTTGAAATATCTATAACTACAGGCCGGGCGTGGTGTCTCACTCCTGTAATCCTAGTACTCTGGGAGGCTGAGGCAGGCAGATGTCTGGTGACTTTTATAGAAATTAGGTATAAGTCCTTAAGAAGATGAATATTGAATGTGCCATTTATTGCAAGACATCAATTATTTAATAAGTGATGTTAATAGCTCTCCTAATAGCTCCAGCTAATGATTTGATCTGTGAGAGAATTTTAAAAAACAAGCCAAAAGGTCAGACTTTAAAAATCTAAATGTCTTTACCAAATTAAATGAAATTTTGCATTTTTTTTCCTATCAGGAGAACTTGCCACTCTGAGCTTTCTGGGGTTTTCTGATCTTCCTGACTACAGTGAGGATGACGACGTGAGCTCTTGCACACTACAGAACAAGAGAGTAAAATCCTTCTGCTTCTACCTCCAAATCTAGGAAGCATAAACTAAAGCTAGAAAGGACTATAATTTCCAAAGGACTATGATTTACATTCAAACAACAGATCGTCAGAGAGTGCACTTTGCTCTTTAAATAGAGTGTCACCGATACATTGATCCTACTATGTGCAAACTGTTGCTTAAGACAAAACAGGGAATACTGGAAGGTATTCCTACTCTCAAAGAACACACAAGCCAGAAGAGAAATGAGAGCAGAGAAGACAAATGTCTACAATCCCTCCTAGTCCTCCTTAGTGTGCTACAGAGCCCTTTTCCAGTATTTTTTTTCTCTATTTGTTTGTTTGTTATTGTATCCCCTCTTCACTAGGGCATAAGTCAAAGGAATCTCATTCACTGCCATATCTGGCCAGCATTGAGAGCATTTTCTGGTGCATGGTAGACACAGTGGATATTTCTTGAATGAAATGCTGTGAAGAACACACGAGATTAAACACATGAATTACTGCTTTTCAAATGTTAGATTCCACATTTGGGTCTTTATTTTCACGTTCTCTGATGAAGAGCCGTGCTCTGGATTCACATGGGTCTGCGGGGTGCAGGTGCCGCTTCTTAATCACGCTGCCCTGTGGTCCTGACCGCGCTGCCTGGCTTTGGCGGCTTCTGCTGCCCCCACTGTAGCTGTGTGATCACTAGAGGACACGATTCACATAAGACACTTGGCGCAGTGCACGGTAACTGCTAGCTGTTACGGAAACAGAACATTTTAAGCCCGATCTTCTTTAATTTATTGGTAGCTAGAAATGATAGCTGAAAATGGCAAGTGCAGACCTCGATCGGCAGGCTTTCAATAAACTGGAAGGGATGAGGGGCCGTTGATTCATGCATGACCTTTGAGAAGATGAGTCCTTAGCTCGCCATCACATCTTCTTGGAAGATAAGAAAAAGATTAACTCGTATTTATGTAAGCTTGAGATTAATCAACAATTACTCTGTATTATCTCTCCTGGATTTTAATTTCTCTCTAAGTCTCTTTATTAAGATGAGCAAAGAAATTTCCTGTAATATTGAAAGATGTGTTTTACTAGGTCCAAGGACTGTGGATTTATAACCTTGAAGCTACGAATAGTTTTATGAAAAAATTATGTTACATTAAAAGTTTTTTGCCTTGTTATTATTTGTAGAAAGCTGTCCTAGCTCACTCAAAGTGATAAACTATATTTGTAATAAGAAGGTAATTTTACCCAATAACCTTGTGAAAATTAACTCACTGTGACTTCCAAAAATAGCTCCAATTTACTTAAGCAATATTAAAGGACTGTTGAAATTAGGAGCACAGCTAAAGGAATTTCCTCTTTGGTTTTAGAAATAAAGTGACTCGAATAACCTTAAAGCGCAATGTAGGACTTGATTTACCTCGACAATATTATTGTTGAAGTAATTTAAATTTCATTCTTCTTATTTGAAGCATCAATACTTCTAACAAAAAGAATATAAATATATGTGTTATATTTATATAATCACTAAATAAATATTTTTAGAAACATGTTTTTCAAACTCTTCCCATTGCTGAGATGATATGGTCTTTTCTCTGTGTTTTTCTAAAGAAGCTGCAAAGTTCTCTTTCATGTGTACTGTGAGCTGTGTCTTCTGGTGGTGAGATACCTAGGCACCCACCTAGGTACCATGAGGCCTTGTGGAAGAATTGTTGTCAAATCATGAAAGTCCCCAAGCTTCTGGTGCCCTATATGTAAAGTCAAGATAATAACACCTGTCCTGCTTTACCAACCAAATGAAACATTGTGTACAATGGGTACTATGGTTTGACTGTGTCCCCCAAAGTTCATGTGCTGGAAACTTAATCCCCAATGCAATAGCATTGAGAAAGGGACCTGCAAGACATGACTAGGTCATGAGGACTCTGCCTTCATAAATGGACTGATGCACTTATCTCAGGAGTGGGTTAGGTAGTGCAGGAGTGGGATCCTGATAAAAGGATGAGTTGGGCCCCTTTTCCTCTTCCTCTCCCATGATCGCTTCCCTTTCTGCCTTCTGCAGTGGGACAACAGGCAAGAAGGCCCTCACCAGATGCCAGCACTTTGTTATTGAACTTCCCAGCCTCCAGAACTGTGAAATAACTTTCTTTTCTTTATAAGCTACTCAGTCTGTGCTACCCTGTTGTAGCAACACAAAACAGACTAAGACAGAGGGTATTGTTAAATGGGAAAATTATATATGTATATGTATGTATAACAACATATATATAGTAATACTAGTAACACTATAACAGCATTAATACTATTAACATATATGTATAACTGTATATACACATGCAGTCATGCTTTGCTTAATGATGTGTATACATTCGGAGAAATGTGTTGTTAGACGATTTTGTCATTGTGTGAACATGAAGGAGTGTACTTACACAAACCTAGTGTGTACTTACACAAATCTAGATGGTACAGCCTACTGCACACCTAGGCTGTATGGGATGGCCTATTGCTCCTAGGCTATGAGCCTGTACAGCTTGTTACTGTACTGAATACTGGAGGCATCTGTAACACAAGGGTAAGTAATTGCATATCTAAACATAGAAAAAGTGCAGTAAAAATATGGTATAAAAGATAAAAAATGGTACACCTGCATGGGGCACTTACCATGAATGGATCTTGTAGGACTAGAAGTTGCTCTGGGTGAGTCCGTGAGTGGTGAGTGAATGTGAAGGCCTACGACATTACTGAACACTACTGTAGACTTTATAAACACTGTACATTTAGACTGCACTAAATTTATTAAATTTTCTTTCTTCCATAATAAATTAACATTAGTATACTTTAACATTTTTATTTTATAAAATTTTTAATATTTTCAAACTTTTTGACTCTTTTGTAATAACATTTTAACATAAAACACAAACATATTGTACAGCTTTACAAAAATATTTTCTTTATATCCTTGTTCTGTAAGTTTTCCTATTTCTTAAATTTTAATTTTTTTATTTTTTTACTTTTTAAACTCTTTTGTTAAAAACTAAGACACGAACACACACGGTAGCCTAGACCTACACAGGGTCAGCATCATCAGTGTCACCTTCTTCTGCCTCCACATTTCGTCCAACTTGGAAGGTCTACAGTATCACGAAGTGACAGGAATTTTTCAACTCCATTATCATCTTATGAGACCACCGTCCTATGTGTGGTCCATCATTGGCTGAAATGTCATCAGGTACATGAGTGTGTGTATACGTAGGTTATTACTGCTAATGTTCTTTAATGGCTTGCTTTTATAACTCCCACAGGAAATGGCTATCAAGGCACTTCAGTGGACCTAGTCATTAGCTATTCAGTCCATAAACCTTAGTTTGTAACATTGAATATTATTGGCCATGCCATATTCAGAAGAGCACAAGATAGAGTATGCTTTTCCTTTTTTAATAAAAAGTATTGGAAAATGCAAATCTTATTCCTCGACTACTTACTGGGGAACTGGAGCCTCGGATGGCAAAGGGACAGGTCTGGCCTGAACAAAAAGCCCTGCTGGCCAAGAGAGATCTGGCAGTGACCTAGCACAAATGTCCCTTGTCTGTGACAACCCTTCACAGACTTGATTGAGCCTTTCTCCAATCTGACGTGGCTTCTTTTTCAGACCTCTTTTTTGTGTTGATTGTATGGTAGAGAAGTTAATTTTTTATAATCAATAATATATTGCTGGCCGGGCGCGGTGGCTCACGCCTGTAATCCTAGCTCTCTGGGAGGCCGAGGTGGGTGGATCGTTTGAGCTCAGGAGTTCGAGACCAGCCTGAGCAAGAGCGAGACCCCATCTCTACTATAAATAGAAAGAAATTAATTGGCCAACTAATATATATAGAAAAAAATTAGCCAGGGATTGTGGCACATGCCTGTAGTCCCAGGTACTTGGGAGGCTGAGGCAGCAGGATTGCTTGAGCCCAGGAGTCTGAGGTTGCTGTGAGCTAGGCTGACGCCACGGCACTCACTATAGCCTGGGCAATAAAGTGAGACTCTGTCTCAAAAAAAAAAAAAAGTCTGGATACAGAGTAGTTTTGTCACCCAAAAAACCCTCCCTTGTGCCACCACCTTTTTGCTTTCACACCTTTCTCCAGCCCTAACCACTGGTGGACACTGTCTACTCTGTCACTATAGTTTTGTCTTCTTGAGAATGTTATATAAATGAAATCATACAGTATATAACTTTTGAGACTGTTCTTTCACTCGGCATAATGCCCTTCAGATTTATGCAAGTTTTTGCCTGTATCAGTAGTTTGTTCCTTTTTTATTGTTGAGTAGTGTTCCACTGCATGGACGTCACACAGTTTATCCATTCTCCCTGCTGAAGGACATGGAGGTTGTTTGCGGTTTTTGTCCATTATAAATCGAGTTGTCCTAAACATTCGTTAAAATATACCCCAATAGACAGACGAGATGGACTCCTTGTGGCTAAAAGGAGACACACCAAAGTAGAACCTAATAATGGCCATAGCAGCGAGGGGGGGGTTGGCCACATGTCCCTGTGTTATTAACTGCCACAAGGTTTCTTTCGTGTAATTGAGCAGAAACCATCTCCGGATAACACACTACAGGAACAATTACAGCTGGAAATTTCCCAACTGACTCAACAGACTGCCTGACACCAGGCAAGCAACCCCTCCCTCGCTGGCAGTCCTACCACAGCTACAGCTGGACAGAAGGTGGGCCTTTTCCTTTCCTGATAACCAGCTGCAGACTTCAAGCCAGTTTCAGCCAGCCCTTACTGCCCATCAACCGTCTTTGTGCCCTGTAGCTCACCTTTTGACATCAAGAGCCAAACTCCACCTCATTTGAGTGTCAAAACCCTACCCCAAAGTGAACATAGAATGTATGCCACATATATGGTTGCCTGCTGCACACTTCCCTTATAAATATTCATAGGTTTCCCCAAATCTGCTAAGTACATATGTAAGGCGGACCTTGTAAGGCATAAATACCAGCATGTACTTTCAGTTCTTCCCAGAGATTGTGTTTTCCAATCTGCAGATCGTTTCTCCCTCTGAAAATAAAGTTTTCTGCTTTCCTTCCTCCGTAGATCTCATGGTCTCTTTTTAACACATTCGCCTACAGGATTTTGTGTGAGCATAAGTTTTCATTTTTCTCTCATTTTTACCAAGGAGTGAGATTGCTGGGTTATATGGTAAGTGCAAGTTTCACTTTGTAAAAAACTGCCAAACCATTTTTCATTTTGCATTCCCACCAGCAGTTCATGAGAGTTTCATTTCCTCTGAATCCTCACCAGCACTTGGTATCATCAGTATATTTTTATTTTAATCATTTGGATCAGTGTGTAGTGGTATCTTATTTTGGTTTTAATATGCATTTCCCTAATTGTTAATGTTGTTAAATATCTTTTCATATGCTTATTTGCCATCCTTATATCCTCTTTGGTAAAATGTTCAGATATTTTTTTCCATTTTTAATAGGGGTTATTTACTTACTATGAGTTTTGAGAATTCTTTATATATTTTGGATCTGAATCTTTTGTTCTTGGGAGTGTGACCTGTGCAGATGGATAGGGTCCCACACTTGAAAGGACCCCATACTTTGTTTAATGTGGTTCCATCACAGTCTTGAAATTCTTAATAATTTTTCAATGAGGTGGTCCCAAGTTTTTATTTTGTACTGAGCCACATAAGTTAGGTAGTTGGGCCTGTTTTTTGGATATGTGATTTGCAAATACATTTTCTTTTTTTATTTGTTTGTTTGTTTTTTTGAGACAGAGTCTCACTTTATTGCCCAGGCTAGAGTAAGTGCTGCGGCGTCAGCCTAGCTCACAGCAACCTCAAACTTCTAGGCTCAAGCGATCCTCCTGCCTCAGCCTCCTGAGTAGCTGGGACTACAGGCATGCGCCACCGTGCCCGGCTAATTTTTTTCTATATATATTAGTTGGCCAATTAATTTCTTTCTATTTATAGTAGAGATGGGGTCTCACTCTTGCTCAGGCTGGTTTTGAACTCCTGACCTCAAGCAATCTGCCCGCCTAGGCCTCCCGGAGTGCTAGGATTACAGGCATGAGCCACCACGCCTGGCCCCTGCAAATACATTTTCTCAATGCTAGTCTATCTTTTCATTCTTTTAACATTGTTTTTCCCAGAGCAAAGTTTTTTTCAATTTTGATGAAGTTCAATTTATCAATTTTTTTTCTTTGATGGATTACACTTTTTGTGTCATGTCTAGAAACTCTTCAATCATAAAGATTTTCTCTTTTGTTATCTTATAAATGCCTTATTGTTTTGTTTCACATTGTAACCAGTCCCCCATTGAACAAATTTCAATAACACCTATACAACCCTCTCCCTTAACTAACTTCTTGACTGTTCGAGCTGTTTCTCAGAAATGGTGGATTTTCTGCAAGACAAAGGCTCCTGAGCCAGATTCCTGATGTCAAGAATCACCATCCCCCACCACCTGCCCCAAAGCATATGACCTGCTGCAATGCACAGAGCCCCTTGTTAGTTACACCAGGACCTGCCCCAAGGCACGTGGCCTCTCCTTTAAAAGGATCTCCCTTAGGGAGATGGACTTGAGGCAGCTTCTGCCAGCAGACTTCTTGTTGTCTGAATAATTAGATCTTTGTGCTATGAGTAACTGGACCTAGACTGAAACCCCCTTGTGGTTTTGATAGTAAAATTAAAATACATGATCCATTTTTAGTTAATTTTTGTATAGTTTATGAGATTTAGATTTTACTATGGAACTTTGGCAATATATTTAATTTATAGATTAATTTAGGAAGAACTGACACTTTTACAATGTAGCATCTTTATATCTAGGAACATTTTTCATTTATTCAAATCTTCTTTCATGTCCTGTAAAATTTTATAGATTTATTCATATATATCTTTCACATTTTTATTAGTTTATTCCTAGGTATTTTGTAGTTTTTGTTGCGATTTGAATGAGATTCGTTTTCTATTATATTTATTAATTCATTATCCTTGATGGGTTGAAGTTTGAAAAGAAAGAATTGAAGTTATAATAAAAAGAAAGCTGTTTTTTGTTTTTTTTTTTTTGAGACAGAGTCTCGCTTTGTTGCCCAGACTACAGTGAGTGCATGGTGCCAGCCTGGCTCACAGCAACCTCAAACTCCTGGGCTCAAGCAATCCTCCTGCCTCAGCCTCCCGAGTAGCTGGGACTACAGGCATGCACCACCATGCCCGGCTAATTTTTTCTATATATATATTAGTTGGCCAATTAATTTCTTTCTATTTATAGTAGAGACGGGGGGGGGGGTGTCTCACCCTTGCTCAGGCTGGTTTCGAACTCCTGACCTTGAGCAATCCGCTCGCCTCGGCCTCCCAGAGTGCTAGGATTACAGGCGTGAGCCACTGCGCCCGGCCAAGAAAGCCGTTGTGTTGGGGTTGATGATCTTGTTACTAACGGATCTTATGAATCTTACTACCATAATTGTTTATTTTAGGCAGGTTCCCAAAGAGACTGATGTCTTCTTCCTCATTCCTGTCTTGCCCTTTTGTAAACTAGGGGATGAGAGCAGGGGTGGGGTTGATCATGCAAGTTTTGCTGAAACGATATCTCTGGCCAAACCGAGGTAGGCAATTGGCATCATTTGCTGCCAGGTACTTAGTGCAATTGTTCTCAGCTGTGGGTTTTAAGAGCTGATTGAATCACCCAAACAATAAACACATTTTATCAGCTCATATTTATTCAGCTGCAAATAACAGACAGTTTGGTCACATCTGCTTTCAAAAAGGTGTTATTTTTCTCACAAAACAAGAAATCCTCCGGAGGTAGGCCATTGCTGATGTTGGTTCAGCAGTTCAGTAACTCCATTGGGAATCCCAACTCTTTTTTCTGACTTTTTTTCAAAATAAACTTTTTATTTGGGGATAATTTTACATCCACAGGAAAGTTGCAATCACAGTACAGAGAAGTCTCATATACCTTTCACCCAGCTTTCCTTCATGTTAACATTTACATAGCTTTGGTACATTTGTCAAAAAATAAGAAATTAATATTGGTAGACTACTATTAATTAAATTATAGAGTTTATTGGAATTGCATCAGTTTTTCCTCTAATATACTTGACCTGTTCCAGAATCCAATCCAGGGTACCACCTTGCCTTTAGTCCTCACGTCTCCTTAGGCACCTCTTGGCTGTAACAGTTTCTCGGTCTTCACTTGTTTTTCAGGGCCTTGATGCTTTTGGAAGAGTCCTGGCTGGGTGTTTTGTAGAATGTCCCTCAATCTGAGTCTGACGATGTCTCATAATTAAGCTGAGGTTGTGGGTTTGGGGGGGGGGCTACCAAAGAGGCGGAGTGCCCTTCTCATTGTATCGTAGTATCAAGGAGTACATGATATTAACATGACTTATCGCTGGCGATGCTAACTGACCTTGTGATAGTCGGCTGGTAATGTCAGATTGACCAGTGAGGAAGCACCACCAGATCTTTTGGTCTTTTTATTATGGAGATTTTGAGACCTACACAAAAGTACAGAAAACAGTATAATTAACACTTATGTATCTACAGCTGGCTTCAACACTTACTGATTTTACTTCGTCTGTACTGCTACTTAGTTTCCCACCAGCCCTTACTGGGCTACTTTGAAGAAAGTTCTAGATACCGTATTTAATCTATAAACATTTTAGTATGGATCACTAAAAGATAAAGACCCTCCTAGAAAAATAGCCACAATGTTATTGACACTCATAAACATTTTGGCTATAATTTCAAAGCTGTTTCTATTTTCCCACTCTGCCCTCCCTGGCATGTGGTTCTTCATCCTTGTTTAACAGTTGCGATAAAGCGTCTCTGCCTTCAGCCATCACATCTAAGCTCGAGGCCAGACACGGGGAGGCAGAGTAGCAAGAAGTCAAGAGCTTTCCCAGATTCTTTCTCCCTTACCTGCGCCAGCAGGCTTCCAGATACGTGTCACTGGCCAGGACTCTATCACGTGGCCTACCACGAGTAACGAGGGAAGTTGGAAAAGCTAGCATTTGGCTTTCCAACCTCCATAATTGAGGATGACATGGGATAATGGAATTAGGAGTAGATGCTAAGGGAGCCAACGTAGAGTATCTTTCATACAATTTGGGGAAGAGAAAGACTTTACTTGGCTCGTTTCTCCATTCTATAAAAACAGTCATTAGAGTGGCTGGGAACAGAGTGGGACTGGCAGCAATAACTGAAGTGCCGCACCCTGGTGCTGCTCATGTTTCTCCCACCTTTGGCTTGGTGAGGCCTTAAGGCTGGGACCTGGCTGGGCCAAGTAGTGGAGGTGGAAGCTCCAGCTGTGGGGGCTGGAGCACTGGGGGGCCCAGCCAGATAGCCATTGTCATTTGCTTTCAGTAACTCAAAGATGTAGTCGTTAAGGATTGTCACTTCACAGGACATAAAATTGGGGCGATCCTAGATTGCCAAACAGGCTCTGCGTGTGCTTAGAGCATTGCCAAAGCAGTGGCTCTGTAAGAAACATTTAGTTCTGGTGACTCTAGCAAGAATTTTGCAAAACAAAAAGATGTTTAGAAAGAAGCTACCAGTTTTCAATGAATCTAAGATGTTCTATTATTTTTACATACTTCTAAAAAAGAAAAAATGCTGCCAGTTAAACTATGGTATATCATTGATTCTAAGGTACATCCTGACTGCAGAAATGTTAAAATGTGAGAAAGTTTCTCTTAATATTGATGAAATATGGTATTTTGATTTCATTATACAAGTAAATTTTGGATTCTATGTCACAATCTTTTTTACAAATTGTTTTTATTACTTTATAATCACATCAACGAAATTTCACCTATGTAACCATTACCCAGGTTAACATATAAAACATTTCACCATCTCAAAAAGTTTTCTCATGCCTCTTCCCAGTCAATCCCTGCTCACAGAGACAACCACTTTTTGATTCTTTTCACCATAAATTAGCTTTGTTTATTCTGGAACTTTATATAAATTGAATCATTCAGTTTGTTTTCTTTTGTGTCTGATCCTTCTCTCTTTTTTGTTTTTAATTTTGATGTCCAGGATATATTGATAAGGGGAGAAACAAAGCAAGTTATCGAAATAATTGAAAGAGTATCATCACTGTTATTTGAAAAAATCCCAAGTAGTATATATAAGTGTGTTCCTGTGTATATTATACATAATAAAAGCATATCAAAATGTGCAACTGTGGACAGGCCATCCTCGGCCACCATATTGGAAAATCCTTCTAGTCCACCTTCCTAATCCCATTCACCTGTTCTGCATTTTCTTTTTCCTTAGCACTTAATATCTTCTAACATTTTTTATTTACCTATTTATTATGTTTATTATATACTATGTATTTCTCCTCCTTTCCCTGGAATGTAAGACTGCTCGTGACAAAGATCTTTACCTAGTGTCTGGCACATAGTAGGTGCTCAGTAAATATGCAGTGAATAAATGAATCAAATGGTGTTGGGGGAAGGTAAAGGGAGAAACATTTACTTTTTATCAATATATAACTGTACATACTTTGGCAGTACATGTGATATTTTGCCACTGTATAAAATGTATAATGATCAAATCATGATAATTGGGCTACACATCACCTCAAACATTTATTTTTTCTTTGTGTTGGTGTGGGAACATTGCAATTTTTCTCCTCTGGCTATTTTGAAATATACAATAAATTATTGTTAACTACATTCTCCCTACTGTAATACTGAATTAGAACGTTCCTTCTGACTGTATTTTTGTGCCCATTAACCAACTTCCTTCCATCCTCCCTTCCCTTCCCAGCCTCTGGTAATTCATCACAATGTTTTTGAGATTTATCCATGTTGTGGCATATATTGGTACTTTGATCCTTTTTTAAATCACTGAGTAGCATTCTATCACAAAAAAATATAACACGGTTTGTTTATCCACTCTCCTGTTGATGGACATTTGGGTTGTTTCTAGTTTTTTATTATTGTAGATAAAGATTTTGTGAACGTAAGAGCCTTTGTATAGAATTATATTTTCATTTTTTCAGTGTAAATAATCTAGAGTGGAATTGTTGGATCCACTCTAGGTATGTATAATGTAATAATAATACTTTAATACTACTCTAATACTTTAATACCATAATACATTTATATAATAATAATACTTTATAATAAACTGCCAAATAGTTTTTCAAACTGGTTTTATCATTTTATACTCACACCTGCAATGTATAAGAACGCTGGACGTCCTCACCAACACTAGGTACTGTTAGTCTATTAATTTTGGCTTTAGTTTCATCTGCTAGGCTTAAAGAAGTATCTCACTGTGATTTGAATTTGCATTTCCCTGATGACTCATGATGATGAGTGTCTTTTAATGTGATTTTGGCCATTTGTGTATCTTCTCTTTGGAAGTTCTCGCTCAAGACATTTGTCTATTTTTAAAAATTGTGTTGTCTTTTTCTTATTGAACTGTAGGAGTTCTTTATATGTTCTGGCTACTGAGTTCTTTGTCAAATATGAGTTTTGCAAGGAACAAACACTTAAATGAAGAAAAGCCATCAGGGTTGAAGCAAACTGTGAAACTGAAGTCAAACTGACATTTACTGAATAACCAGATACCAGGCCCTTCAGGCCCAGGATTCCCCCATCCTCACTCTGCAGGGCTTTAACTTCTTCTCTTTTGGTCTATGCAGCTGGATGCTGTTCAATGCCTTGCTCAGCGTTGCCCAGCTTGTAGGGGACAGAGCAGGCATTCAAAGAGGTCTGTGTGACTCCTTCCCCTTAGAAGATGCATGCTTATATTGAGTGGCCTCCATTTCCCCTTTTATTTTGAATTATATATAGGGGGCAGCTAATTTTTTCAGTGCTTTATCTCTAGAATCCTAACCTGTCCCTGAATTAGGGCTAGCTGCTGAGTCCTGATCGGTCTCTAATAGGTGAGGACTGAACTCTGACCTTTTCGTTTTGCTCAAAACTCTTTCCTAAGGAGGCCAGCTGAGTCAGGCTGACAACTGGTAAATTCCCACTAAACAGCTTTTGTTAACCAAATAAAGGGGTGGTTTATTTCCCAACCTGAGTCAGGTATAGCATTAACATCACCTAAAAGATAAAAAGCCCCTATCTTAACTCTAATATCCTAGCAGATGCCTATCTTAAACTTGAAACATTCTCCTGTCTGGACCTCCCAGAGTGCTAACACCCTTCTCTTAAATTAAGCATATCCTTTCTGGTCTTTTAGATAAAGCCTAACTCTCTCAGCCAATTGCAGCCAAAGAATCTTTAAACCCACCTATAACCTATAAGCCCCCCCCCCTTTGAGATGCCCCACCTTTTTGGGCCAAACCAATGTATGCCTCTCATGTATTGATTTATGACTTTACCTGAAACCCCTGTTTCTCTGAAAATGTATAAAACCAAACTGTAACCCAGCCACAGCGAGCCCACTTGCTCAAGGCTTCTTGGGAGTGGCTCCAGGCCATGGTCCTCAAATTTGGCTCAGAATAAACTGCTTTCAAATATTTCAGGGTTTGGATTTTTTCTGTCCACATGGGGGACTAATTAGCCCCTTAATATGCCCCTGAATCAGATCGTGGGCAGTGGTGGTCTGGGAGATTAAAATGTGCCACCCTAAAGCGTGCTTCTTGGGCGTATTTCAAGATGGCGGCTATCAGAGGCCACAGACATTGGAATAGCTCTGAAAAGCTGTCTTCTTGTAGGGGCGATTTGCATCTTAGAGGAAATCTGCATTAGCAAAGTAAACAGTGGATGCAGAGGTTCTGCTGAGGTCTTATCCAGATCTAGGAAAGATTAATTTACAGGAAAAGGAGACCTATAAAGGTCTGACAGAGAAACTCACCACAGGCTGTCATCTGTTCTTTCTGAGAGCTGGTACCTGAGTGACTTCATCTGCTTAATAAGACTAATAAGACCTTTGTTCTCAGCACATTTCCTCCCGACCCCGCCCCCGCCCCTCACCTGTGGCAGGAGTCCCAAGCCCCTCATCCTTTCTGTACGGTATAAAACTGCAGTCACCTGGCCCTTCCTTGGGTCTCATGTTTTGTGCGATTTCCATGCACAGGTGCATGCTGTAAATTTGTATACCAGTTAATCTTTTGTAACTTTGCTTTATAGACTTAAACAATCAAACTTTTGTCAGGGGTTAGGGGGGCAGAGAAGAAAAATTCCCTTTACCCCTACAGTGGATTTATAAAAATGGCAATAAACCAGGATAAGAAGAACCAAGAAAACAGGTAGGCAGAGGATTCCAAAGCAAGCTGAGCAGAGAGTTTGTGTCCAGAGTACTGAAGCAAAAGGTCAAGGAGGAAGAACAAGTCAGAGCCAGGACAGAAGCTGGAAGCCAGTGAATCTGCAACAGCTGAAGGTCAAGGGAGAGCAGGACTATAAAATCAGGGAGGGGAAACAAATATACAGAGATGAAAAGACTGTGAAGATCTTGAGAAGCCCACCTAAGACAGGAACTATTTTTATTTTTATACGCTAACTATAGGCATCCCAAAACATGACCAATCCCAGATCTAGAAGCCCAAGGGCTCCTTCAATTTGAGAACTGCTGTAAACTAAAAATAAAACCCTAAGTACCCTCATCAACTGAACAGACCCCCTCTTGGTTGAGTTCCCAGCCATGATGGAAAGAGAGGTCTGACACACCTTCTTATTCCCCCTCCTTTTTGGAGTTCAGACACAATAGCTGAGCAGCATTAATGTTAAAGTAAGACCGATGAAACACACTCTTTGTGACAATAAGATACTAAATTATAAATAAGACCTAAGGCCAAGCAAAGCAAAGGTTAAGTCACACCTGCAGGCCATCAATTTATTTACCAAATCCCTGTGAGTTGGTGTATTGTGGCCTGCTCTAGGACAAACAGATCCTCTTATCTTAATCCAGACATTCCTTCCTAGTGACTCTAAATTTTCAGACAACGTTTAATTCTCTCAACCAATTGCCAATTAAAGAATCTCTGAATCCACCTATGATTTGTGACCCACCCCCCTTCAAGATATCCCGCCTTTGGGGGCTAAACCAATGTTATACCTTCCATATATTGATTTATGATTTTGCCTGCAATTCCTGTCTCCCTGAAGTGTATAAAACCCAACTGTAACCCAGCCACCTGGCCGCACTTTCTCAGGAACTCTTGAGATTGTGTAGCCCCAGGCCACAGTCACTCATACTGGCTTGGAATAAACCTCTTTAAATTATTTTATAGAGTTTGGTCTTCCCCCCACCACTCACCCATTAGTGTTGCTAGTAGGGCCCATCAATATGAATGACTTTTAAAATCTTTCCTAGCCCTGGCTGCTTACTCTCTAGACTTTTCTGTTGTCAAGTGATAGAAACTCAAATCAACCTAATGCAAAAAAGCAAACAAACAGTATGTTTTAGTTTATATTACAGAGAAAGGTAAGGCAGTAAATCTGGCCTCAATCTTGGGGTTCACATGACACCTCCAGAATGTCTCTTTTTCTCCACTTCTTGACTCTGCTTTTCTCTGTATTGGCTTCATACTTACAGAGGCTCCCCTCTGTGGGTGGAATACAGTGTGTGGCAGCTGTAGGTTTTCACTGTCTTTAGAGTAACAGAGCCCGAGGAGTTCCAGTACCATTTCTGGAAGAGCTCTGATTGGCCTGGTTCATGTCACATTTTCATCCCTTAAGTAGGGTTGCCAGATAAAAGATAGAACTCCTGCTTATATATGAATTTCAGATAAAGAATATTTTTATACTCTAAGTATGTCCTATGTACTATTTGAGATATGCTTATACCAAAAAAATTTGTATGTATCTAAAATTAAAATTTAACTGCATATTCTACATTTATTTGCTAAAATTGGCAACCTGATTCTTATGCCAATAAACTGTGGCTAAGGGAATGGTGGACTCTCGAATCCTGGAGGTTGAGTCAGTCCCTGAATTATGGAGACCAGAAATGGGGCCAGGATAGTTTTCTGAAGAGATTCCGAGCAGGCTGGGCATGGTGGCTCACGCCTATAATCCTAGCACTCTGGGAGGCTGAGGCGGGCTGATAGCTCAAGGTCAGGAGTTCTAAACCAGCCTGAGCAAGAGCGAGACCCCATCTCTACTAAAAATAGAAATCAATTAATTGGCCAACTAATATATAGAGAAAAAAAAATTAGCTGGGCATGGTGGTGCATGCCTGTAGTCCCAGCTACTCGGGAGGCCGAGGCTGAGGCAATAGGGTCGCTTGAGCCTAGGAGTTTGAGGTTGCTGTGAGCTAGGCTGTCACCACGGCACTCACTCTAGCCTGAGCAACAAAGTGAGACTCTGTCTTAAAAAAAAAAAAAAAGAAGAGAGATTCTGAGCAGATGAGAAGCTTGTGCCCACTATACTTCCTCTTCCTGCCTGCACTCCCAGTTATGTGTCGACTTTTCCAGGATGTCCATGTCTTATTAAAAACTGAGACCATGGGCTGCATGTGATGGCTCACACCTATAATCCTAGAACTCTAGGAGGCTGAGGCAGGAGGATTGCATGAGGTCAGGAGTTTGAGACCAGCCTGAGCAAGAGTGAGACCCTGTCTCTACTAAAAATAGAAAATTAGTCAGGCATGGTGGTGCGTGCCTGTAGTCATTCTAGATACTCGGGAGGCTGAGGCAGGAGGATCCCTTGGGCCCAGGAATTTGAGAGGTTGCTGTGAGCTAGGCTGTTGCCATGGCACTCTGTCTCAAATAAAAGAAAAAAAAAACAACTGAGATTATGATCTTCACTTTCAAATGTGTATTTTTTTTGTTTGCCAAACCGCCAGTTACTAACAATAGATATCACTATTCCTCTCACCCTTAGGTATTGAATATAAAAAGTTTAGTATACTTTCATTTCTTGATTCACCTTTGGTCCCTGAACCCACAACTTGAAAGCCCAGCAGCTTCTCCCCGTGTCTCACCAAGTAAAGTCCTACATTCAAGAAGCTGTGACATCTGACAGTCTAGTACTGGCTCAAAAGTGACCTGGAGCAGGACCTCAGCAATCAGGATGAACCTGGGAATTCAGGTGCAGCACATCTGCTGATTTTGGAAGATCACTCATGTTTTTATAACTTCAAAAACTTACTATTTTATGAAATAATGTACCATCATAGTAGCAAAGTCTGTACCCTAGCTGGGGGAGAAAGGGCTGAATTCAAGGTTTCCTATTTGTGAAGACTACTATTTATAACTGAATAGTGTATTCCCACTTGTATATCTCAACCACAAGTCTACATATCTGCTGTATGAGCCAGGCTTCTCCAGAGGAACATAGCCAATAGAATATATGTACATACATGGAGAGAAAGAGAGAGGCTCTCTCTATCGGCTCACTCTATTGAGGGACTGGCACATCTGAAATTATCAGAGCAGGACCGGCAGGCCCAGGAAAGAAAGGGTGTTCCTGTCTTGAGTCCGAAGGCATTTCTTCAAGGACTTGCCTTTTTCCTCAAGGCCTTCACTGACTGGATGAGGCTCACCTACACCGTGGAAGGTAATGTGCTTTACTCAAAGTCTACTAATTTAAATGTTAACCACATCTAAAAAATATCTTCACAGCAATGTCTAGATTGGTGTTTGGCCAAAGAATGGGTGCCATGATCTAGCCAAGTTGACATGTAAAATCAACCATCCCATCTAGGAAGACATTATTTTATGTCTATTTATGTCGATTTACACCATTGGAAACTCTTCCTTTAGTATTGTCAACATTCTTGGTAAACTGGTTTTACTTTCTTGGAAAAGTTTGTGTGATAGTTGCTGAAGAACCGGGAGAGTTTACAGGAAAGTTTTTTTTTTTTTTCTCTTTAGGCTATTGGATTTGAATAATCCCCGTGTCTTCCTCTGCAGCAGGTCACTCAGAAATAGGTTGACCTTCAATGGAAATGTCACAGTAATATTCCTCTGGTTTATCTGTGGCAATCAAAACAAAAACAACTAAAATCGAAGACTAGGGAGGTGTTGACTCACTCTTTGGAATCTTAGGTTTATGTTCAGATCGGACACACTGTAGAACCCCAAACTTCATATTAGCTTATGGGTGTGTGCTTTGACAAACAAACACACACAACATGTAGGTGACAAAGATGGAAGATCAAATAGACCAACATCAAGAAAAATGGTATTCTTGGTTTTGGTCTCAGGCAACTAGTCCTTTCCCTGTGCTCCAGGAATGAGAGAAAATGACATCTTTAAAATACAAGTTAATGCTTTTCTTTTAGCCAAATTGTTCATGATTGAATGGTCCTTTTATATGTCAAGAAAATGATCCCTTTTCTCCCTGATCTTCTGTTGAAAACAGTGGGACAATCTGAGGATACACACTGTTAAATGTGCGGAACCCAAAGCTTTAGAGCTTCTTATAAAGATCAGATATTCAAAGGGAGTATAATTCACCAAGGGGTTCCCTTCAGAGAGTGATGTAAAAGCTCAGAAAACTCTAATTAGGTAAGTATAAGGATTATAGGAGAAATGTTAGATTAGAACAAAAAAGGGTTTTAAAAGGGTAGAACCATTGAGAGGAGCTGAGGACTGATTAATGCACAAGAATTGAGCAACTGTGCTAATGGCAAAAAGAACCTAAAAGGACACATTTCAAATCAGTCAATGGTAAATGATGGAGAGCGTATGGAAGGAAAAGGAGTCAGGGCCTCGGGTATTAAAAGAAATAGGTATGTTCTTTTAATAGGTAAGACCACTGGGGGAAGAAGAGTGATCTAAGAGCTTGCATGACTTGTTGACTTCACTAAGACCTTAAGTACCCAGGATAACTCTTTGGCCTTGGCTCAGTGAGCAATATAAGTCACTGAAGGTCTTGAAGGAAAAAGGAAGGAGAGCAAGAAGCATGCTGGAGAAGAGAATCTGGAAGTATAGAGTAGATGGTGGAAATGTACAGGCTAGAGATTGGAGTCGAATGAGATTCCTGACTGATGTGTGGGTAGGGCTGTGCATATGAGACAAATCTGAAATAGTTTGAAAGAATCGGGGCTCACAGAGAGGAGTCACAGACAGGCTAGATGGTATCCTTGAGGTTATCTGGTCCAACCTGCTACCCACTGCAATCTGTCAAGCATTTAACTAACATGGGCATTTTGGAACGGCTCCTCATAATGGTATATCCAGGTGTCCACTGGGTTCTCTAGCTACACTTTCAGGAGGGCAGCATTCTCTAAACTAGATGTCTTCTCCAGAATAGTCCTACAGCATTGAGGGTCCCTCTGCCAGCTTTGCCATGGGCTGCCATCCTGACCTAAAACATAGAGCTATAAACCCCTTAAGAGGCCAATAGCCCCCCTCTGGTGAGCTCTGGAAGAGATGGGGTGGGAAGAGCTCCTCTTTACTCAACCATTTGCCACGTTGCTCCCCTAGTCTCTTCAAACCCAACACACTGACCATGATCTATGCAAATTTCCTTATTGAAGAATTTAAAAAGAGAATTATAATGTTAGCTGGTAAAAAGCCAAAAATAGTTAACCTTCATTGAGTGCTTACTCTATGCTCACCACAGTGCAGAGAGCTTCACGTGCAAGACTGTGTTTCATCTTTATAGCAGCTCTCTGGGCTAGGTGGTACATTATGATTTTAATTTTATGAAAGAGGAAACTGAGACCCAGAGAGATTTAGGAACTTCCCCAAAGCCACACATCCACTAAATGAGGGGGTGAAATTTAAGCCCAGTGAGTGCAGCTGCAGAACCGGCACCTGCACCCACGGTGCTGTCTGTAGATTCTCTCAAGAGAGCTCTGGCTACTGAGGCCTTCCGTCCCCACCTCCCACAGGTGGCTCTTCTGCCTGAAGCGTGGGCTTTTCTTCCCAAGCTCCTTCGCTTTCTGCTTTCCCCATGCATTACGTCCATTCCCCTTCCTTGGGAAACTCTCCTTGTCTCACCAAAAGAGCTGCCTCTCCATGTATCTTTGTCTGTTCCTCATACACTGTCCCAAGTGGGAGTCCCACGAGCTTGAATAACACCTGGAGCTCCAGACAGGTAAGGACAGTGCTCGTCAATGCTCAGGATTGGGAGGGTATGTCCAGCGTCGTGGATAAAGGTGGACACAGATCTCTATCCCCCACTAAAGTTTCCTTGCACTGTGCGCCTGCCAATTCCTTTAATAACTGTTTTATTAAAAGTAGGCATAAAAATAAAATAAAATAAAATAGTAGGCATATCTCCCAAAAATGTACATTAATTTTTTTTCAATTAAAAAGACATGTATTAATAGACTTTTTCGAGGACAGTTTATGTCCACAGAACAATTGAGCAGTAAATTCCAAATCCTGTTATGCTCTCTCCCTTCCCCAGCCCAGTTTCTCTGTTACAATGTTAACATCTTCCATTAGTGTGGTACATGTTACATTCCCTTAATGAACCAATATTGATACCTTATTACTAACCGAAGTCCACAGTTTCGAATTCACTCTTTGTGTTCTACAGTTTATTATTCATTTGTTCTGACAAATGAATAATGTCATGCATGCACCATTACAGCATCACACAAACGTTAATTTCCTTTTCACAGACAGAGTAGACTAGTAATACCCTATTGATGAAGGAATTTTCCTTGACTGCCAAAGCGTTTGTCCCTGTATTGGAGTCAGTGTATCCTACTGTCATGCTGAGGAGACTGGAATGTTCTTTCTGCTTTGGAGCTGGTTTCTCCCTACCCTACTGAATATTACATAATACTCTCAACAGGGTAATATGTGTTATGTGCACTGTAAAACTCTCTTAAACTCATAAAAATACTGAGTTCCATATACACTGGGCTCCAGAGGAGGTGTATTTGGCGTCTCGGATCTGTACGACCTCACATCTCCAGCAGGGTCTGGGCTACACCTCAGAATCAAACACCTTGATATTCCTGAAGTGAAATAATCTCTGCACATAAATACACTAGTGTAGAGATGAATACCTCTACATCACTTTCAGTCAAGTTTTTTTTTGCCAAAGTGCAAACTTGATTTTTTTTTTAAAAAGCTTTTGCCTCTTCAGAGCATTTTGGATTTCAGAATTGTAGGTAAGGGAAGGGGATCTAGACAATACATGACAAAGTGGAATAAATGCTGTTGTGAAAAGGACTGTGGACACGCCGAGGGGCAACTGGTCCATGTCTGTACCACTTCTTAGCTGAAGTCGATTTAAGGTAAGTGAAGAGGAAGAGATAGGGGAAGGGAGCCAGTGGGTTTTGACCATTTGTATAAGAAATTTCTTTCTTTTTTTCTTTAAGAGACAGTCTCGATCTGTTGCCTGGGCTAGAGTGCCGTGGCATCAGCCTAGCTCACAGTAACCTCAAACTCCTAGGATCAAGCAATCCTTTTGCCTCAGCCTCCCGAGTAGCTGGGACTACATGTGCCATCATGCCTGGCTAATTTTTCGTATATATTTTTAGTTGTTAATTTCTTTCTATTTTTAGTAGAGACGGGGTCTCGCTCGTGCTCAGGCTGGTTTCAAACTCCTGACCTTGAGCGATCCTCCTGCCTCGGCCTCACAGAGTGCTAGGGTTACAGGCATGAGCCACCTCGCCCGGCCTAGAAATTTCTGAAAGTGTATCAGTGAGTATGTTTTTGTTAAAAGCAACCAGAATTCCAACTCAAAGAAGCTGAAACAAGAATGTGTCAGCTAATACACCCGGGAAGGCCAGAGGGAGGATGAGCAGGAGGTAAGCTTAATCCAGAAGCTCAGTGTTACTATTGAAGACTCAGATCCTTTTGGTCTATCTGTTACTCTTTCAGGTGTACAGAAGCAAAAAAAGAAAAAAAATCTTGAAGATCACAGCTTAGGCCATTAGAGCATAAACCAGAGGAGAGTCGCTTTCCCTGGAGCTGTAGAGATACCCAAACAGATCCGAGGATGTTGGGGGTTTGGGGGAGGGGAGAGGGATGGGCTGGTGCAGAAGCAAGCAACTGGCAAATACAAGGGGAGAAATCATGGAAAGGAGCTAGGCTTTTTTTGTTTGTTTTAAATAGAAAATATGTCCATGTGTTTGAGAACAGGAGAGAGGGACCAGGGGTAAATTGGGATCTAGAGGTCCAGTTGAAATGCTCTGGGGGAGGAGGGGAAGGGAAGGGATTTAGACACAGAGACAGTGGGTGTGTGGCTTTGTGACTAGGACTTGGCAGCTGCGCTGATATCCTGAACTTGAGCTGCCTGATAGATGGACAGGAGCAGCTGGCTACCTTGGGCGGAGTCTCTCGGGGTTGCCGTGGTCACAGAGCATTTTTTCTGGCAGGGTCTACCCACAGCCCTACCCCCAAGCTACTTGAGAGCTAAACCTATCTGTTTAATCATTACTAAAAAGATGTTATTGTTGACTGTGCTCAGAAATACCCCTACAAATAAAATGCACTTCCAGGTTGTAAGATTGGGTCCCTGAATTTATCCTTTCTTAGTTTCGAGCAGCAACTGTTATGGTAGTTTAACCAGACAGACGGTTGGTAAAATATATCCATGGAGATTTCCAAGTCTCTTCCATCTTTATATGAAGATAACATGTTCATTTTTAAAACTCTTTATTGAAGTATGATTAAAATATTAAAAAAAAACCCATATCATAAGATGACAACTTGTTGAATTTTTACCAACAAAATACACCCAGGTAATCAGCAAACAGGTCAAAAACAAGCACATCATCAGCACTCCAGAAGCCCCTTCTATGTGTTAATCAGATCATGGAGAAACTTAATCCCATTTAGGGAGGAGGCTACCAAAAACTGTCTGCCTTTGGAATAACATTGTGGAAATTTTAGAGCCAATTGTTAACTTGGTTATGTGTTTCACTCCTGGTAGACTCTGATTTCAGAAACACTTCACTCCCAAAAAACACATCTTTAAGCAAAAAGCTGAATTGCCCATAGCAATAATTTTCTTTTTTTGGTGCATCAGCAGAATCTGTCAGATGAATTGGTAAATTAGTGAGACGTAGAGGATATGGATCTTTGTTAAGCAGAATGAGTGAGCAGAAAAGCAAAATATTAGACAGCAAAGAAGTAGGGGCTGTGCCTTAGTAATTTGATTCAGGATACTAAATGCGTATTCTGTGAGTGATGTTTATGTTTATGGCTTTTAAAGGTGTTTTGCTTTGTAAAGATTATTTTGGAAGAAACTGATCTTTCTGTCTCATTTTATACTGGTAATGTCAGTAGTATTTAGTCAGTGCTTCTATATTTTTATAGAACATTGGTCAATTTGTTTTTATTTTTCTAATTTTTTACTTTTTATTTGTATATCTACATAGATCTGATATCCATCTCTCTCTCCATTTATCTACCTACCTATAGATATTTATTCAATCCAATCAACATGTGTATGCTTATATAAATGAACTTTGAGTTGAGAATGGGGCATGTGAGTGTGGAGATGGTATGTGTTTTATTTATATATATATATAATTTCAGAATATTGCAGGGGTACAAATGTTTAGGTTACATACATTGCCTTTGCTCTACCCAAGTTAGAGTGTCCAAGTTAGCATGTCCATCCCCCAGACAGTGTGCACTGCACCCATTAGGTGTGAATATACCCATCCCCTCTTCCCCCTCTCACCTGCCTGACGATGAATGTTATTATCATATGCGCACATAAGTGTTGGCCAATTAATACCAAATTGATGGTGAGTACATGTGGTGCTTGTTTTTCCATTCTTGTGATACTTTACTTAGTAGAATGGGCTCTAGCTCCATCCAGGATAATACAACAGGTGCTATATCACCACTGTTTTTTTGTGGCTGAGTAGAAGTCTGTGGTATACATATACCACATTTTATTAATCCATTCATGTATTGATGGGCACTTGGGTTGTTTCCACATCTTTGAAGTTGTGAATTGTGCTGCTATAAACATTCAAGTGCAGATATCTTTTTTATAGAATGTCGTTTTTTCCTTTTGGGTAGATGCCTAGTAATTGGATTACTGGATCAAATGGTAGTTCCATTTTTAGCTCTTTGAGGTAGCTCCATATTACTTTCCATAGAGCTTGTACTAGTTTGCAGTTCCGAGATGGTATGTGTTTTAAGGCACCAATGGATAGGCATAGTTTTATAGCTATTTGTTTTTCTGGGGTAGGGCAGAAGAAGCAGTTGAGGACTGGAATGGGAAGGAGCAGGATGGGGAGAGGGTGTTGTAGAGGAAAGTTGGGAGGCTGGAAGATCATGATAGTTGCTTTTTCTGAAATTGTTTATCAAACCAGGGGACCAGATGGCCAGGTGGAGGTGGAGTGGACCCTCCTTCAGTGTCCCTGGATCCCTTGCCTATGCCTGGCCTCTGCTGGGAGAGTGGCTGCCACTGGTTTGCCTTCTCTTAGGTGACTCTGCACTTTCCTGTTCCCTTTCCCCCAACCACATACTGGCTCCTGGGGCCAGGCCATGTGTTTGCATATGTGCATTTATTTATTAATAAGTGTCCACCCTCAACCCGGCACACACATACTCATCAGAAATATAGTACAATATTTTGATGTTTGTTTGGCTAAATATCACCAGTAGCCAAAAAGTCTGGTGAATATACATCAACATCGTGGCAAGAGCATTTAACGTGATATCTACCCTCTTAACAAATGTTTAAGTATACAATACAACATTGTTAACTATAGGCATGATGTCATGTAACAGACCTCTAGACTTACTTATTTTGTATAACTGAAACTTTATACCCACTGAATATCAACTCCCCACTTCCCCCTCCCTTCAACTCCTGGCAGCCAGCATTCTACTCTCTGCTTCTATGTGTTTGACTAATTTAGATTCTAAATATAAGTGAGATCATGCAGTATTTGTCTTTTTGTGACTGGCTTATTTTATTTAGCATACTCTCCTCCAGGTTTATCCATGTTGAAGCATATGACAGGATTTTCTTCTTTTTTAATGCTAAATAATATTCCATTGTATGTATTTACCGCACTTTCTTTATCCATTCATTCACCAATGGACATTTAGGTTATTTCTACATCTTGACTATTATGAATGACACTGCAGTGAAGATGGGAGTACGAATTCCTCTTTGAGATCTTTATTTCAATTCTTCTGGATAAATACCCAGCAATGGGGTTGCTAAATACTATGGTAGTTCCATTTTTAATTTTTTGAGAAATACTATACTCCATACTGTTTTCCATAATGGCACCATTTGTGAATGTCAGCTTTTAAATAACTACCACGTTGCAATATGGCCAATGTGGGTACAATTTCTACTTCCCAGGAAATATCTACGCCAGTAGTTGTGACATCCTAACCTTTTAACTTTTGGTTAGTTAGAAAGGCACCTGAATACTATATAATAAAGAAACTTGAATATTAGGAGGTTCTTGCTCTTTGCTTTTCAAAAATTTATTTTTTTCTATCAAAGGCAGTTTAAATGTAGCATTTTTCACTTCCAAATGTGATTCAACACTTTAGATTTATTACTTTTTGCCTTCACTTAGATTTCTATTCAGGGTAAATTGAAATTTGACAGATGGGCCTTGACACTTTGCCCCTCCCCATCAGAAAGGACTATTGGAAATGCAGCATTTCAAGGGGGAAACTTGTGCCCACAGTAATGGAGGTGGGATTGTGTCAGCAGTCTGTGAAATAGAAACACAGTCCTCCGGAAGCTCGGAATTGTAGGTGACTGCCATGTTGAGGTCAAGAGAAGTTACAAATGTGCTTCTGCTAATGGAAAAGTGTTAGAGTGACTGGTGATTGGAGACCAAGTAAATTATAGAGGGAGGAGTTAAGACCACAGCCTGGAGAAATTAGAGAGAGGAGACCAGTGGGAAGAGAGGACCAGTGCAGCTCTGAGGAGTGAGGCTACGGGGGGTGGGCCTTGCAGGCTTGGAGAGTGGAAGAGAAGAAAGGGGAGACAGGCAGCAAGAAATTAGAGAGAGTGAAATAAGATGAGAGGTGTTCCCTGGAATATGAGAGAGGACCTCAGATCCTGCGATATGTGGGGATGGAGACCTGAGGCCAAGAGCAGCAGGGTGGATAGAAAAGGGGGAAGGGAGTTTCCAGTATACCCACCGCATTCCACCTGCCTGCAACGGGCTGCCACCAGTAGCTCCCATAGGAAACCAGCAGGTCTAGAGAGGTAACGGGATACAGAGCATCATCTGTCAGCTTGCTGAGCCTCAGGAAAGGCAAGGAAGGTTTCCTGACTCGTGAATAAACATTTACTCTCTTAAGAAAAATTAAGACTAAGTCAGAGAACTGAAGGCATGGCCCTGCACCAAACCAAAGTGAGTCCATTTGTTTGATCAGCTTTAAAGGGATATTTTCATTTGTCGAGTGTCCCTAAAATAGTACATAAGATATTGGTATTGTATCTTTTTCTATCAGGTGATAACAATTGTATTAGACCACCCCTTTAATAGAAATAAATCTTTTGTGCAGAGATTTCTTCTCCATTAACTAATTCATCAAAATATAAGGGTTACAGCCAAGGACATAAAACAGCCCAGCTGAAATGTCCTCAGTGTTACCTTCCTGAAAGAATGAAATAGGCTCACATGAAGGAGAAATACCTCTGTTTAAGACATAAAAGATATCTACTAATAATGAAAGAAAAGCACCCTTATTTCTTCCGGGAGGTTACCGTGTCCCTTCTCCACACAGAGCACAGAGCACTAAGTGCAGGGCTGCTCTCGAAGCTGGAGAGCAGCCTCCTGAAAGATGGCTGGTGTTGAAAGACAAGCCACCTTCATCTGCAGCCTGTAAACTTGAGCTGGGGACACATTTGTCACATAGTGACCTTGAAGTAACCAGGGTGGCTGCTCCCCTGGAAACAGTATTTTCGTTTGCTGAGGGGGTTGGATTAGATGATCTTCCTGGCCTGGTACAGCTCTAGTCCCCTGTGACCCATCCCTGCACCTTTTAAAAATGCCTGTGGCAAGGGATTCTCACGCTGTCTTCGTGGAGGTGTCAACTGAGGCAGAAGTTATAAGAGGGCAACTTGGGAGTCTCCGTCCACACTCAGAAGGCACAAATAATTTGGGAAAGTAGTTCTACTTCTAGAAATTTAAGTTGTACACTTAGTTACACAGGTACACCAATAATGGACACATGAAATTCTTGTAGCAATGTTTGTAATGGGAAAAAAGGTGGAAAAACTATATACCCATCAGTGAGAGTCTGGTTAAAAATATTATAAATACCCATCAATGAAATAATATTAAACACTTTGAGATGGATCTATATATGTTCATCTATATGTGTTCTTATCTCCATGAGAGACTATATTTTTGTCTTTTTTCCCCCTAGCATTTTTTTAAATTGGGTGTTGGAGGGGAAGGGAAGCAGAGCTCCAACCCCTTAGCATTTAAACACTACCTAGCACATAGAGATCCTAATAACTTTTTTAAGTTAATAAAGGAACAATAATTGAGTTTTTAAAAATGGATTTAAGGATGCCTATTATCAATGCCCAAGAGGCACTCTGTATGTCTTAAGGTATTTCATACCTGGGTCCTTGGTCATTCCCAGGTGCCGTAGCAGGAGGTATGGACATTTCACACCACCCTGCCCTTGAAGAGTAAATGATTTGGGTTAGTAGTGATAAGGCTTAATCCCAAATCTTGATGACATGCCCTGTTGCTGTACAGGTGGGGACGGGAAAGAGACACGAAACAGCCATCTGCAGACATTACTCTGTTCAGAGCATTCCACAAATGACGCGGTTCTGAGGATGCTTGCAGAGTAAACACGAGAGAAATGGCCAGCTGCTCCATTTGAAAACATTCCACATGATTCCTCGTTAGTTTTAACACAAACTCTTTAACTTAGCAAAGTTCACTCCTTAAATGAGATGAAACATTCCCCAAGAGTGTATGTTTGCAATGAGCAGGACGGAGCTATACTTTTTCATATGAGGCAGTCTGAAGATACATACTCAGTGAAGAGAGTAATTTTAAAATGTTCTTTTCCTGAATTGATAATGTAAGAGGTGCAAAAATCTTAACTTAATTGTTACTTATGTTTTGATGGATTGGGAAACACCATTGCATTCCATTTTGCTAATTTATTTCGTTGCCCTTATATTTAGTTTTATTTTTCATTCTGTACATTTAAATAAAACACCTGGGGGAGGATACACTCTTAACAGGATTTTGACATTTATAGCCTCACATTCCCAAGTCCTTCCCAAAAGAAATTACGAGGCCTAATAAATCACAACTATAGCCGTTGGTTAAAGATACACATTCCAGAAAATAAAACTGCTGCTCATTTTCCTTTGCACGGCTGTGAGAGCATCTGAGGATTTGCTTCAAAAGAACTGCTGAAAACACGGAAACTTGACATCATCATAAAACTTGCTGAGATGCTGGGTGCTGCATTCACAAGGACACTCCCTCAGCACCCTCATCGCAGTGGGTGAGCCAAGTCCTGGCAGCCCGTCTGAGCCACTGAAGTTCATATGACTCTGGTGTAGTCTGACTTAGTTTCTGACGGACAGCTATAGGGCTGTCGGGACCACAGTACTGATGCTCTACAGCCTTCTCGTTTGGGGGAACAGCACTGGAGGACGTGAGCCATGTGGCTGCTTACCTACCTGCTTACTCTAGCAGCTAGATACTGCTCCCTCCTCTCTGCCTTCCTGATAGACTGAAGGAAGAATGTGAAGAAATGTATTGGAAATTTAGACTTCCAAATATAAATGGAGCAAAAGCTTTATTTGTCAGTTTGTTCTATGGCAACAATTCATTTTTCCCCCTGAATTTTTAAGCCTTTCAAATCTAAGACATTTTTTTTTTAATAGATGTATTCCTTAAAGCTTTTAGATTTACAGAGAAACTGAGAAGATAGTGCAGGGAGTTGCCATAAACCCTGGGCCCAATTCCCCCTGTTATTAATACCTCATATGAGTATGGTTCATCTGTTACAATTCATAAGCTGATATTGATACATTATTATTAATTAAAGCTAATGGTTTATTCAGATCTTAGTTTGTACCTAGTTTTCCTTCCCTCTTCCAGGATCCCACGAGGATACCACATTGCATTTAGTTGTCACGTCTCCTTGGGCTCTTCTTTGCTTTTGATGGCCTTGACGGTTTGGAGGAGTACTTGCTAGCTGGCTCCTCCATTGTGTGATGTTTGTCTAGTCTCTGATGTTGTGGGTTTGGGGGTGACGGTCACAGAGGGGAAGTGCCATTTTCACCACATGGGGTGCCATCCACACGATCCGGGACTGTCAGTGTTGACTTGACCACCTGGCTGAGGTAGTATTTGTCAGGTTCCTCACTCTAAAGTTACTCCTTTTTCACCTCGTCTGTACTGTCCTCTTCAGCAGGAAGTCGCTGTGGGCGGCCACACTTACTGTGGGGCTGTGTCCCCCCCAGGGCAGAAAACCTGCATAAATCTTTTGGAATTCTTCCACATGGGGTATCTGTCTCTTCCCCACCATTCATGAATTTCTTCAGTCATTTATTGATATCAGTACATATTCATGGACATTTATTTTATACTTTGGGTTATAATCCAGTATTGCATTATTATTATTATTATTTGCCTCAATTTTTCCAAATTTAGCCATTGGGAACTCTTTCATTTGGCTCCTGTGCTTCTTTGCCATAACATCCATTATTGTGTATGGAGGTTCTTTGTTTGTTTTAGTTCTTTCTTACTTTTGGATACTGCAAGATGCTCCAGGCTCATCTTGTACATTTCCCTCCCCAACCCTTCATTCAGCTATTTCTCCAAGCAGCCCTGGTTCCCTGCATTGGATAATGGCATTAGAAACCAATACCTAGGCTCTAGGTATACTTGTTGCTACGGGGGTGTCATTTCTTCTAGGCCTTTTCAGCTGACAGAGCAAAGAAATATATGTGTGTACAGTAACCTGTGATATACACACATCTAAATGTAACACTCTATGCATTAAGCTAAACATGAGTTCATAGCGATGAACTTCTATCCTTCCCCACATAGATCATTCTAGCCTCCTCCCCTGCTTATCCGTAAACTTCCACTCCAAGAGTGAGGAACCTGGCTCCCACAATTGGCCATCCACGTACTTTATTGTTCAAATTCCAGAGCACATGCAGAGCAGGGTCAGAATTACTACGCTGTACCCCCATGGGAAAAACTTAATCAACGGGGATATAGTGTGCATGTCGGGTCCTTTCGCTTTTTGTCTCACAGATGCCGTTCGTTTCCAAAGTTACTTAGGTCAGCACCCTTTCTGTCCATCTCCTTCAGTGAGATTGTTTCACAAATTTGTAATATGGTTGGATTCTCTTGTCATAGTCTGCATTCTTTACTGGAATCTCCTGACCTCCTAAATGATTTTTTAAGTTTGCATACATTAAGGTTCATTGTTTGTGCTACAAGTTCTATGGGCTTTGACAAATGCATAATGTCGTTTACTTGTCATGACAGTATAAGGCAAGATAATTTCACTGGCCTAAAAATCCCCTCTGTTTCACCTATTCACCCTACTCCCTCTTCGGAGCTCCTGGCAATCACTGATTTTTTTCCCACTGTTTCTGTTAATTCTGCCTTTTCGAGAACATCATATCATTAGAATCATAGAGTATGGAGCCTTTTCAAACTGCTTTCTTTCATTTACATTATGCATTTAATGCTCCTCTATTTATGCCTTGATAGCTCATTTATTTTTGTCACTCAACAATATTCCATTGTATGGATGTTTCACATTTTATTTATCCATTCAATTATAGAGAGACATCTTGGCTGCTTCCAGTTTTTAGTGATTTCATAAAGCTGTTACAAGCATTCATGTATAGGTTTTGTGTGGACATAAGTTTTCAAATCAATTGGGTTAATCAATTCTTTTTGACATAAAAATCACAGAAAAAATGTGAATGTTTTAAACCTAACAGTGGTAGGGGAGGAGAATCACTTTCCAGTGGTTTACAATGTTTAGTTTCTATCCAACTTCTTAAGATGGGCATGTTATCAACATTTATCCTATTCTTCTACCACCACTCCCCTTAGTTTGTATTTATTTATTTATTTAGCGACGGAGTCTTGCTCTGTTGCCAGAGCTAGAGTGCCATGGCATCGGCCTAGCTCATAGCAACCTCAAACTCCTAGACTCAAGTGATCCTCCTGCCTCAGCCTCCTGACTAGCTGGGATTATATATGCGCGCCACCATGCCAGGCTAATTTTTGCTATTTTTAGTTGTCCAGCTAATTTCTTTCTATTTTTAGTAGAGACGGGAGTCTTGCTCTTGCTGAGGCTGATCTTGCACTCCTGACGTCAAGCGATCCTCCCGCCTCGGCTTCCCAGAGTGCTAGGATTACAGGTGTGAGCCACCACGCCTCACCACCCCCCTTTAGTTTTAACTATAAGCAGGTATACTAAAGTATTCAGTATATGATTAGGACTGAGTAATTTCCAATAATATCTATTTGAGTACCTCAAGCATGATTGATATAATAATGCACAAAGAGGTTCTTTCCTAACTACTCCCTGAGCAAAACTTGCCTGTTGCAAGGAGCCTCAAATGAGGATTCTCCAGTGGAATTACAATGACCTATTCTGGATTCTCAGTTTAATGGGTAGAGAGGTCTGAGCTCTGCCAACATTTCAAGCTCACTTTTGCCAGTGTTCCCCTTCCCTCTGGTCCACTCGACAGTTCTTCACCATGCCAGCACGAGGGCTTCCTCTCGTAGAAGACTCACGTTGTGACTGGGAAGAGAGAGTTGAAATTCTCAATACTAGTTGAATTGTGGTGTTTGCCTAAGCCTGGGTACTAGGGAGGTGAGAGCTAGGGCCACCAGGTCCACCTGGTGAATTTGACCATGCCCAAAGACAAGATCCACATGTAATAAGATGCCAAGAATTCAAGAAAAAAGAGAATCACCAAGTAGGAATTGAAGGACAAGCACTTCCAAACCAGGGAGTATAGGTTGCATTTGCAAACTCACTGTCCCTTTCTTTTCTAATGTCCCTACTACTTGTTACAGCTCATGATTTGCTGCAGACATGGGCGAGGCTTGTGTAATAATGAACTAGGTCATAACATATACGAACCTCTGTCGAAGTTTATTTTTTCATTGTGTAATTAAAACCTCCATTGCCTGTTTCCAAGATGTCAGCCGATGTCCTATTGTAAGAAAAGATCCCCAAAATTCTGTGTGTCAGATTCATCTATGTAAACCATGGCTACCCTGGGACTTTGCAGAAGCCCCAGTGGTTACGGAAGGCTGGAGTGCCTTGTGGTTCTACCAAGAAGCCCGCATTCCAAATCTCTATCAGGTTCTGATTTGGATTCTACATTCATAGGCACATAATTGGCTAAATTGCAGTGTTTTTAACATATATATTTATATATATATATACCTAAAAGCCCCTTTGGAGATTCATGCCATGAGGTACGTGTTTGGCAAATATCAATATTCTTATTCTATAGGAAATTGCAACTGGACTTATTTACCGATTAAATAGATATTAACCTAAAAATGAATATCAATCTCTAACTTCCTGAAAAAGCCACCATTTGGCTTTTGAAATAATTATTAATGATATGAAATATATCATACATACAAAAGAGCCTATGTAGGATATATGTATGGTTTAAACAATAGTAGTAACACAAACACCTGGCACTCTCTAGCTAGTTTAAGAAATACCAAGCAAAGGTATTTGCCTTCAAAGTTTCCTGTGCATCCCTCCCTGATATCCCTTCCAGGCTCTCCTCATCTTAGAGCTGAGGTCTTTCAGAATGTAGAGGGACATCACACAGGTCACACTGGGGCCTGCAGAGGCTACCTGACTCTCCAAGGTGACCCAGTGGCAGAGTTGGTACCTGGCTCTACTGATTCCTAGTCCAATGGGCTTGTCACTGCTCAGCTATAAACTGCTATTATATCTTAAAAAGCAAATCTTTGACATTCGTTTTGAACAAAGACCATCTTTCAAGTCAAAATAGATAACTGATGATTATTTACAGCCAGTTTCTATTCTTTTTCAGCTAATATAAATGTTTCTTATCTTTTCCTACATCCTCAAAGGAGCAAAGACCCAAAGATTTCTGTCTCATTGCGTAACAAAGTAACTGAGGAAATATAAGTGATCTCTAAATGCTAGATACGATGGCGACCCCTGTGGCTTTGAAAATAGTGACAGATTCTAACAAAGTGCTACTTAGAATCTTACACCAAATGAGCCCATGTCAACTTCATTCACTATCATTGTTGGTGACAGTTTTGAAGACACCGTGACAAAATAAGGAGACCTATTGAGTCAGCAATGCAAGCCTGAAAAATGAAATGTTATACAACATAACAGAAAGTGTGAATCTCTAAAATTAATCCCTGTGTATGGATTTTTGATTGCCATTCTTATGTCAAACGCTGAACTGTAAATCATGAGTTATATGGATAATGACCTGCCAGCAGATTGACTAGAAGTAACGATTGAAATACATTTCAATATACTTTAAATGCATTTTGAACAAGAGGCTACAGCAGAGTAAACAAGAAACTTGGATCTCCCTCTTCCAGGGTTACTCAGCCTGGGCACTATTGACAAGGTAATTCTTTGTGGTGGGGGCAGAGCTGTGCATGCAGGGTGTTTAGTAGCATCCCTGGTCTTTCCTCTCAGTGGCATCCTCTCCCCTGAGATGTGACAACCAAAAATATCTCCAGACACTGTCAAATGTCCCCTGGGGAGAAATTGCCCCAAGTTGAGAGCTATTGCTCTGACCAGAGCCCACCCCTGCCCGTGCCCTCCTGTCCTGGTAGAACAGCCACTCCTCCTGGTGAGCCGACTATAAACACGGATGCCATTGTCCTTCTTCCTGGATCCCATTGCCTAGAGGGTGGGATCTGCTCCTAACTGTGTCCCTTCACCCTCATCATGCTTATCATCTATCTTTCTTATTCACTGCCTTGCACATTAGCAAGAAAGTGGGGACAAATTATATCTTTCTAATGACTGGTGTATGCGGTTGATCCTCATCATTTGTGGATTTCACATTTGTGAATTCACTTAGTTGCCAAAATTTACTTGTAACCCACAAATGAATACTCACCCATTTCTGTGGTCATCTGGGGACATATACAAGGTGGAGGAAAATTCAAGTCGCTGAAATTGCACATTCTCAGCTGAGGTCAAACAGGGTGACTCTTACCCTTCTTATTTTGGTTCTCATAGTATAAACAAGTGTCCTTTTTGTGGTCTATTTAACATAGTGCTACTTCTCCCCACCCCACCCACATTTTGTGCTTTTTGCTGGTGATTTACAATTGGCTCCCAAGTGTAGCACTGAAGTGCTCTCTGGTGTTCCTAGTGCAAGAAGAAGGCTGTGGTGTGTCTTAGGGAGAAAATACGTGTGTTAGGCAAGCTTCACTTGGGTATGTGCTATAGTGCTGTTGGCCATGAATTCAATGTTAAGGAACCAACAATATATAGCTGTCTTTAAATAAGGTGTTTTTAAATAGAAACACACATATAACAAGGCTATGTGATGATTAGGTGATGAAAACGGGACCAGAGGCTCACAGGAACTGAACCCTGTATTTCCCCTAGGAGCAATGGTTTGGTATTTACTAATTCAGTGTCCACAGCAACTTTATAGAATACAACTATCACAAATAATGAGGATTTAACTGTATTTATGTGGGAGAGCCCACTTTAAGGATATGCAAAAAAGCTGGTAACACTGATGGCTTCAAAGAGCAAAACTGGCTGGCTGGGATGGGAGGAGAAACTTTCTACTACAATGCCTTTTGGGTTTTGTGCCATAGAGTTGTACCTATCAAAAAATTAAATTTAAATTTAAAAACATACTCGGGAGGCTGAAGCAGGAGGATCACTTGAACCCAGGAGTTTGAGGTTGCTGTGAGCTTGGCTGATGCCATGGCACTCTATCCCAGACAACAGAGTGAGACTGTCTCAAAAAAAAAAAAAAAATTAAAAACAAATGCAAATAATAAAATGAAAAAGTACAATTTAATCATATTTGTCTACAATCTCAGAAAAATGAAGCAATTCCTACCAAAAATCCAATCTTTCAAATGATATCCAAATTCCCTCCCTGGTCTTCTAGGCCAGCTACTCTTACCCTCTGCCTTCTTCATAATCATGTTTGTTTATCCATCTGGTCTACCCCCTGCCCTGCAAAGTACTCAACATGTCACTTTGCTGTTGCTTATTCCACATTTCTCGTTAGCAACACTTCTCCTTCTACCTAGCAACATTCTGCTTTTCCTTCAAAGTCTTTGAAGATTTTCTCAACCATCCACTCAAAGGGAACTTTCTCTTTTGCTTTCTGGAACTCATTGGAGTTCATTATCACTTATCATTTTGCCACCTGATTTTGTTGGTTATTATTAAGTTTGAAGTCTCTCCAAATTCATTACAAGTTCTTGAAGATGGGATTGGCATCTTTTCTTGAACTCCTTCAGTGCCTTGCATGTAATAGACACTCAATAACATTGATTGATTAATTATCCTTTATTATTCAGTACCAAAATATTTTTATTGCAGCCTTTCTAAGTAAATTCCTGTCCTTTTGTAATAAAGTGAAGCAGTCTGGGGCTGGGCATGGTGGCTCACGCCTCTAATCCGAGCACTCTGGGAGGCCGAGCCAGGTGGATCACTTGAGCTCAGGATTTTGAGACCAGCCTGAGCAAGAGCAAGACCCTGCCTCTACTAAAAATAGAAAAAATTAGCCAAGCGTGGTGGCACATGCCTGTAGTCCTAGCTATTTGGGAGGCTGAAGCAGGAGGATCACTTGAACCCAGAAGTTTGAGGTTGCTGTGAGCTAGGCTGACGCCATGGGACTCTAGCCCGGGCAGCAGAGCAAGACTGTGTCTCAAAAAAAATAAATAAATAAAATAAGCAACCTGAGTGATTAAGTTTTTAGAGTAGCATGAGGACTTTAGTTCAGGCTTGAGAAAGACTTGTACTTGCTTTTCAAGATGGGTGAAAGTAGAATTGTTTCATTTGTGAGGAGGGCATCCAGAAACTAGATTTTCTTCTCAAGTCAAAAAAATGGGACGGGAACCAAGTGTAGATTTGTTGAATTCCTTCTGGGCTGGGCACTGTCTGTCCCTGACAGCTAAGATACCTCATTTTATTGACATAAGTCTGTCGGATAGCTCTAATGAATTCCATTTCATAGGTGAACAAATCAAAATGTAGCCACTAGTCTCAGCGTTATGCAGCTGGTAAACTGCAGAACCAGGATAAGAATCCGGGTCTGACGCCACCACAGTGGGCTGTCCCCAAACAGAACATACAATAAACATTTGAACAAATATGATTTGGGGGATTTTTTTGCTGTGAATTCACAGGATTATGCCTCTGGGTAAAATACGGGGCCAGGATGTCTTGAAATGCCCCCAGGCAAAGCCTTGTACAATGATACGCTACAAGGGAGAAGGAAGTAGAATGAAGAACTTTGTCCTCTTTCAAAGCAGCTGGTGTGAGCTGGCAATGGTTCTCAATCCTGGTTGAACATTAGACTCACCTGGGGAGCTTAAAAAACACGGATGGGAAAAGCATCTGATGTAATTAGTTTGGGGCAGGACTGAGGCACCAGCACTATTATGGAGCTCTCCAGATAATTCTAATGTTCAACCAGGCTTGAGAACCGCTGAGGTAAAACAACGCAGAGGTTCAAGGACCACACGGTTCTCTAGTTCAGTGGCTTTAAAGTCGGTTCCTGGACCAGTATTAGCATCACCTGGGAACATATTAGAAACGAACGTTCATGGGCCTCACCCCAGACTCCCTAAATAGGAAACTCGGTGGGTCGGCCCAGCCACCGTGTCTCAAATCCTCTGGATGTTTTTGATGTACGGTAAGATGTGAGAACCAGTGCTGTCAGAACAGGGAATTCACTCGAAAGGGACTACAAATAGTCACTAAACATATGCAAAGATGTTCAACCTCTTTTAGGAAAATTACAACTGAAAATAATAATGAGATATACTTTTTAATCTTATAGATTGGCAAAAATTAAAAAGATCGATGATACCTGGTGTGACAGCAGGAGACAGCAAACAAACAGTCTTCTAGACTCCTGGTGGAAGGGTAAACCCCCCCACCACCACCAGTGTAACAGCTTGGGTGGGGGTGGCAGTTGAATTAAAAATTATACATGTGAATATCCCATGACCGAGCAAGTCCCCGTCTCAGCCTCTCTGCTAAAGAAACACTTGCACTGATGCATAGAATGACTCACACAAAGATATCTACCTGGCTATTGTTTGTCATGGGAGAACACTAGAAGCAACCTAAGCGTTCATCACGAGCGGACTGGCCGAGGACACAGAGCCCAGCCGCACTCTGGAGTGCTACGAGGCGGGTGAAAAGGATGAGGTGGCTGTGTGTGTACACACGTGAAACCAAGCCCAAGACACTGTGCGATGCAAAGTTGCACACACACACATTTAAATTATGGTTTATATAAAATACGGTGAAAGAAACATGAATAGAGGTGTTGGCAAAGGGTCCTCAGCCGTATCTATAATTTTTAAATTTCTCTAGATATCCAAGTATCTCTTGAGCAATGAAAAATAATTTTTGAGAGTGAAAAAAATGTCTATGGAAATAATAAACCAGATTGATGGTGCTTAATCATTTTTGGTCATGGACCTCTAAAACTCTGATGAAAGCTCCCATCCCCCCCAAAAAAAAATTCCACAAAGGGACAAAAATTTTTGCCCAATTTCAGGGGCTTTCTGGATACCCTGAAGCCCACCAGAGGCCCCTCAGGGCTTCCCAACCCCGGGTCCAGAGCCTCTGGGCTGCACGATCTTTAAGGAATCCAAATAGTTTTGCTCCTCTACCCTGGGCTCCGTGACCCTTTGTCGTACGTGTCCCAGAGGAGTCATAATGTCTGACAGCTATTTTTATGAGCGTCAGCATCTCTTCTCCTGCAGATTAAGTTTCCCCAGAAGGTAGATTTTCGCTGACATCTTAATACTTGGAAAGGAGCAGATGATCCTTGAGGAGTGAGTGAATATAGCAAATGGTTTGCTGAGCTGCAAACAGAAGCTGATCTATGTCAAGGAAGCTTCAAGCCTTGCACAGTTGCTTTCAGACATCATCGGGTTCTTTTTAAAGTTCTGCAGTGTCATCCCCCTTCACATGCACTCAGACCCCTTTTCGGTATTTTCCACTTGGTGGTAAAAACAGATATATATATATATATATATATTTGCTTATATGTTAAAGAAGAAAGGAGCAAGGAAATAGTTATCTTTCCATTCCTAAAATTTAAATTCTAATTGATATTCCTTTCACTACTCCAAAATGGTTGCAGAATGAAGGTATTCATTTGCTCTTTTGAGTTTTTGTTCATGTCCTGCTGACTTGCCCTCACGGGGCCCCGTTGTTTTTATTCATTGTGATCCAGATCCGAATCTAGATTGTTCAGAAAGCATTCACTGATCAACCTCGGCAACGATACTCAGTCTCCTTTGAATGTTCACAGATCTTGTCTCTTCTATTCGTAAGGTGCTTCTCGATGAAAGATCGGACCGGACCTGTCCTCAGTGACTGTATGTTGAGCACTTACTGTACCCCACACTCTTCAGGTTCTGGGGATACAAACTAGATTTCACTTTCATGGGGTTTATAGTCAAGGGTGTGAGACAGTGTAAGTGTTTTACACGAATGAATGCAATGATTCAAAAGAGCAAAGAAAATGAAACAGGGCGATGCCGTACAGTGACCAAGGAGGAGAGAGAGTGACATTAGCTAAGCTACTCGGTGAAGGTCTTTGTGAAGAGAAAGCATTTGAGTTGTAATCCATATGACAGAAGGCGCCAATCATGCAAAAATCAGGGGAAAGAACATTCCAGGCAGAAGGAACAGCAAGTGCAAAGGACTCGAGGCAGGAAGGTGCTTGGCATGTGTGTGCTCACAGGTTTCCTAGAGGATGAAGGATTTTTTTTAAGGTATCTGTATTTCTCCTCCAACATCTAGCACATAGTAGGCAATCAGCTGCTAGACTGTAAGCTCCATGAGGGTGGATTCCATGCCTGTCTTCCTTTCCATCGCTAGCACAGTGATGGCATATACAGGCACCCAGATTGATGAATGAGTGGAGTTTCATTGAGTAATTGCATGCCTTAGCTCTGGTCTGAGAGCACTTCTGCAGCAGAGCCAGAATGGACAGGTCGACTCCTTCATCTACTAAATGCCAGTCCGTGCCCAGCCATCTCCTTCCAAATCTCAGTCTCTGTGGTGCGGTGTCACCGTTCATTCAATGGAGTAAGAACAGGGCACTTCCTTCCTTTTCGGGGAGCACTGTATAGATGAGTACAATCTCACATTGGAAATGTCTGGAACTTTTGGAAGCAGCTCAGTAAATTCAGACAATTCCTACAATGTGGCTCAGCAGGTGGGAAGCCAGAAGCCATTGTCTGTTGCAGTTCACAGTGGGAATGCGGTGCCTGCCCTCACTACTGTGGGGTTTCCAAAGCTGGCACTGCTTTTAAGCTTTTGGAATGTAGATAAAGCATTCCACCTGTTAGCGGGGCACTAGTTTGCCTTCCCTGCTGCCGGGCTTGTTGTCGTACTAACTGCAGCGCTGGGCCTGGCCCTTCTGTTGCATTCCTTCATGGAGAAACCTGTTCACAGTCATTCGGAGTAATCCCCGCTGGAGTGGTGTTTTTAGCCTATGGAAGAGACTGTCCATTCATAGAAGCAATAACATGGTAAGATCGTTTTTTAAGGGCATCAGGCCTAATAAAAAATATAATCAAAAAGTTTCTTAAAGTAATGAACCTCCACAAACCTCTCTCCCGAAACAGCAATGATATTAGTTGAAACTATAGGCCTACTTTGGTTTTCAATGGAAGTGGAAAAAGCATAAAAGTATGCATCTTTAAGGTGTTTATGTATAATTTACTCTTTCAGTGTTATGAAGGTGAATTATACAATACTGAAGATAGGGACCACTTTGTTCAAATAGGGAAACTGAGGCCCTTGCGAATGAAGCACTGTGATGCTCCCCTTTCAATAAAACTGAAACGCCCACCAGCTTACCCCACCAAGAGGTCACATTTTTTTCTAAACAGCAAAACCTAGATGCTTTAGGAGTGATCTTCCTAGAAAGAATTCTTAATGCTCGCCTATTTCCAAACCCACTCTGCTGCTGGTGCCACTGCTGATGCAGTCCGGGGCTGAATGCGGAGAACGTCCCTTTGCTAACGACCTGTCATGGGACTCAGGAACCAACCTAGGAGTTTAGCTTTATTTGTGCAGAGCAGCATTTATTAGCATAGCCTTGTTGCTTTTACCAATCACATGGAAATACCAGATCCACCAACGTCCTGGTGTAGCGGCCATAATTTCCTATTGTGCGTACAATACTACATAGCTGGTGGGGGTGAGAAGACGAGACAGAGGATGACAAGGCGGGGTCCACATCTCCTGGCTGACCCCCTTTTACCATTTCATAATCGCTGTCTGAGTTGGCAGTGCCTGGGATAGAGTTTGGGCTTACACAGACAAACATTAGTGCTGGACTTAATCATTGGACACACCTTTTATTCAATTGAATTGGGGTCAAGTTTGGTGGCCAAATTCCCCAAATATTTTGTGCTACCCAAGCCATACCCCCAAAACATCATCTAGCCTCTAACCTCAGAGGGTCTCTTACTTCTCAGGACTCCTAGTCTGGATGGCTTCTAGGCCAAGCAACCTACAAACCCTGTTGCAGGCACACCCTCTGCTCTCCCTGGTTGGTATAAAACTCAGTTTGGGATGAAATTGAAAGGCCCTTTTAGCTATATCAGGGCACATTAGGAAGGACTATTATTTGCCAAGCAGTTAAAATAAAACTTATTTCTATTTGGTTTCTACTTATTTCCAAAAGAAGCAATTCCCCCTCTTTTTCACACAGTCCCAGGAAGTAATATTTGAGTCTTAGAAGTTAATGGATGAGAAAAGTCTCCTTAAATCCTTCTGACTACAGATCTTCCCATTAGACCCTTATGTGTCATCAAATCCAGTTTTCAGAACAAACCTTCCATCTTGGACCACTGTTCATAAAAACAAAACTCGCAACCAGGAGGTTACGATCTAAGGTTGAAGCTTTGCTCAGTGCACTGACGCTGGTTCTGATCTAGCTTTTGTCTTTAATCCTTTTATGAATTGAGTAGCGTGACCCTGAGCCAATAACTGTAAGCCTCAGAGTCTGCAAATGCAAGCTAAGCTCCTATGCTACCATTCAGCTCTGAAGTCCTAATTATATTCCCAATCAAAGCTTATCGTATGCCTTCACTCATACAATAGTTATCTTCGGCCCCCAATATGCAAGTTGTTTTCTCTCTCTGAACCTTAGGCCTCAGGCTCATTGTCTATAAAATAGGACTAAGCATAGCAACGACTTCTTAAGTAGGAGCAAAAGGAGCCAGCAAAAGAATGGATATGAAGGACTCAGTGCTGTGACTCGTACACGGTAAGTATCCAACAAATGGGTTCGTACTAGTACATGATTCATAATATCTGACGATTAACTGGGATTGATAAGAACATTTCCCTGGTCATGGTCAGCAGAGGGACCCAGAGTCAGGTGGGCCGGTCGAGGTCAGGTTACCCCGCCATTTGGTTTCTGAGAATAGCCCCGGAGGGATTTGCAGCCGGAGCCCCATCCCTGGGCCAGATTTGCGGTGCCGGGAGGACATGCCTGGCAGGCTCATTCTGTCCTCAGATTTCTTACCCCATGGGATCAAGGAGGACGAGCCCGAGCCTTGGATTATGAAGAAATTCTTGTCTCTCCCTGTGTAACATGATAATGCCAGAGTATCCTGGCATCAGGCAAGGGAATGCAGCTCCCGTCCAAGGCTCCTTGTCCCCGCACTTTTACTAGGTGCCTGCTGATGTTAGACTCTGGGGACTGGCTTGAGAGTCCTTGTTTCTTTCCCCCTGTTGTCCTTGTTTAACAGCTACGTTGTACAAGGGGGTATGGTGTGTATTTCTGCCTCCTGGCAGTGGTTGTTGGCTTCTGGAAAAAAAAGTGTTTTAATGCACTTTATTATTATTTTTTTTAAGACCAGTTTTAGGTTCACAGCAAAACTGAGTGGAAAGTAGAGCTATTGCATATCCCCCCTGCTCGCACACAGCAAGCACAACCTCCCAGGCCGGGGTGCTGCATCTCTTACAGCCGAGGAACCTACATCGACACATCACCGTCATCGAAGTCCGTAGTTTACGTCAGCGTTCTCTCTTGGTGCTGCACATTTCATGGGAGTTGTTGGCTTTTTACACCAGCAATCGTCCCAAGGAAACCCATCCAGATAGCTTGGGACAAGCCTGGTGATGCGAACTTACTTCCTAATAACCTGTTTGGGAGAAGAGGTTTAAGACTGGGTAGAAGTACAAAAGAAAGAAGGAAAGACAGGCAAGGGGAAGCAAGGCCAGAGAGAGAAGGGAGAGGACCGCCCGCTCGGCCAGCCAGTCCCACCCCAGTCTCTGAAGCTCGTCACAGGTGGAGGCGAGTGATAGTCCTTGGCTAGAGTGTCCAAAATCTGCTCCTGTCCCCCAGATCTGTTTTACCACCCTGCACCTTTCTCTGGGCCTTCCTCTTCCTAGAGAGA
>VSMD01068403.1:0-14053 GCA_008750895.1 Mirza zaza | reverse complement strand
CTTGGGTCTCTATAAGATTAAAAGAGTAATAAGCAAGAGAGCGTTTTCCAGGGGTGCTGAGGACAGACCAGAGGGCCCTTTCCCTGCCGCCACTCAGAAGGGCCATGGCTCAGCTGTGTTGAGTCCTTGTCCTGCTCCTTTTACTAAACTTTATAAGCTGCTATTAGTCACAGCTATTAAGGCTGTCAAATTCTCCCTTGGTGATCATCGATCTAATACAAAGTGACATTCAGACATTCCCAAAGCTCAGAGGTGGGACTGCATTCCCTGAGGTCAGTTGGCTGATACCTCTCAGCCCCTTCCTCAGCCCCAGCACGTTAAGCCCAGCCGACCTTCAAGAGCAGCTGCATTGGGGAGTTCGGTTTCCCCACTTGGCTCTGTCTTAGAAACCTGCTCTTCCCATAAAAAAAAGTTTAAGGTGTCGCACTCACTTTTGCAAGGGAGAGCACAAGGTGCATTCAAAGATGTGTGCAGAAAACTGGAGTTTTCCCATTGCAGAAACCCGTTCCCCCGTTGACATGGAACACAGCGGTGACCTTGCACCTTGCTGAGTGTGGCTGAGGGGTGTGCAGATTCCTGAGATGTGATCAGGCAGCTCCCGGCAGGTGGCTGCATGTTGGCTTGAGAGCCATGTGGGCAAACTGGCTTTCTTTCCAAGTTCCAGGAGGGGCCTGATCCCTTCTTTGTGTAGCTTGCTCACCTGGAGGCTTTTTCATTAGCTCCCCACTGCATTTTTATACTTAAATAGATTTCATAAACATTCTGATTCCACCAAGCACCGTATCCACTGCAGCTCTCCCTGGGCACTGTGTTTCTTCCCTAGCTCTGCGTCCACACTCATTCCACAAGTGAAACAAAACACTCCATTCCTTTTTGTCTCGTGCTGCTGGTGGCACGTGTCACACAGCCTTTGGAACTGTGGTTGTATTTGGGTAAATACCCCGTGTAGACATCAACACGGCGGGGTGCAGAAGCCGGAGCCTCACAGCATGGACACACATCCTGCTTCGGCTACACTTTGTTAACTTGGGCAAGTTGCTTTATATTCCCAAGCCTCAGCTTGTTAATCTTTCTGAAAGATGTATTCTGTTCACCTGAAGGGTCCTCTGGTTTGCTTTAGCACCAATATGAGAAGAGTTGTCAATTTCTCTGAGTTTCTTCACCTTGTCCTTTGTTTACAGCAACCAGGTGACGAATGGGGCTCAGGTGCCTGGCCCTACCCGGGAGCCCTTTGCATTGGTAATTTCAAGTGATGGTTATAGTGGCCCTTTAGGATATAAGTGACATTATCTCCATTTCATAGCAGGAACCTCCGGCTCTTGAGTATTCACATGCTTGAGACCACTCAGGTATTAAACAAACAAACAAAACAAATGGGCTTAATTCACCCTACTCTGGAACCTGTGCTTTATTGGCTCTGGGTGGTATAGAATACTAGCCGTGACGTATTCTGTAAATTAAGAAATCACCTAATGATTCTCGAGGGTTTTTTTTTTCTTTGCTTTGCTTTTGCTTTTCTCTTTTTTCTTTTCTGATTAGGTGGCGTATTTATGGGGGGAGGTCTCACGAATCACGACTGCACAGCAGCTTCAGGAGGAGCGCTGAAGGACTGGGGACCAGATGCTAAGGTGGACCAAGGTCTAGAATGAGTTTTGGACGCCCCGGGGAAGCACTTGGAAAGACGACACTTCCACATGGAACCAGATGACAAAATGTCCTCCATGCAGGACAGCCTCTCACCCCGCTGGAGCACCAAAGATGAGGTGTACGGCAAACAACATGGGACAAGAAAAGCAAAAACAAATCAGAAAGGCAAAAATAATGAGAAGGTAAAAACCCTTAGAAGGGCTTTTCCTTGCAAAGAAGGCAACCCTCGAGAGTGAGCTAGAGTCAAGAGAGGAGATTCGCATTCTGCATTGTACACAAGTTCATTAAAAAAATCAGTAACCTGCACCGGTCGATAAGACTTCCGGGACCAAGGCCTGTGAGCACCGAGGCAGCAAAGTGCAGAAAAGTAGACGTCTACTCCCCAGGAAGAAGGAATTTTTTTCAAGTTAAATTAGTAAATCCACCTCTACAGCCTACATAAACCCTGAAACATTGATTAAGTTGCTTTAAAAAAAAACCCCAGAAACACAGGGCTAATCAGCACGGTTGATACTTCATGTAACTTCAAAGACACTCCTGTAATATGGGCAAAAAGGGAGTAAGATTAGGAAGGAAAAAAAACATATTTTTCACACCCATTCCAGCGAAGACAAGGTGCAAATGAAAATCTGTTCTATTAACACGGAAACTTCCCCTTTGCAGGATAAATGTTTTGTGGAGTTCATGTGCAGACCCTAAATCCGCTGGGTTTGCCTCACAGGGTGGGGTGTGAAGACTCCAGGTTCGTGGCAGAGCCTTCAGAAGTCCGAGGTATAAATGGTTTGGTTAGCATTCTTGTTACAAAGGGATGAGTGAGCTAATTCGGGGTTTCTCAATCCTGACACTTGAGGGCTGATACTTCTTGCTTGTACGTATGTGTGTGGGGGCTGCCCTGTGCATTTTGGGATAGCCTCTACCCAGTAGATGCCAGTGGCCAACACCCATCCTAGCTGTTATAACAAACAAAGCTAAATGTCTCCACAGTGCGGGCAAAATTTGTCCCCGGGTGAGAGCCCTGGAGTTCAACCCTCGGGGAAATGTCAGGAAGGAAGGGAGCGCATTGGACCCATAAACCAGTAGCTGGAAAGTGGGAGCCTTCCGTGGATGGTAGGGACCAGAGATGAACTGAGACTGGACACGCTGTCTTTGTTCCTTGCTGCTGTGTGCAAGCTTGACCTCTCCCGACAAACTTCTTCACCAAGTTGCCGTGAGTAGCTTCAAGCTGCTATCTGTGCAGCATTGTAATCAGGAAGGAAAAGAATCGTCGCCACCCAGGTCAGACCAAAACCTCCCAAGGAAGAAAGGCTGCCATGACCCACCTCAAAAATCTCCCTGCAGGTCACGCCGGAGCTGTTCGTGTCGGGAGGTGGCCGAGGGCCTCTGACAGGCTCCCGCTTTTTCCTGTTGGGCAGCAGCTGCTGGCTCAGGAGAGAGGAAACAGGTTTTCTTGTTCATTCATTTATTCATTCATTTACTCAGCAGTCATGCACACGCTTTGCACCATTCGCTGCGCTGAGTGCTGGGGATGGAAAGATGAATGCCTCTCTTTTGCTCTGCCTTTGAGAGGTTTACAGGGCGGTTTATTAAATACAGGTAAGAATGACACAAAGTGTCACGTCAGCTCGGCAGAGGGCTACAATAAACTCTGAGATAGAGGAAATGTCCATTTCCCTGAAGTGCAGATGGCTGGGGAGGAGTTGGGGAAGGAGTCTTGGAACAAGCATGGCTTGGAGGTGAAGAGTTTGTAGTTGACTCTGTTGTCAGAGAAGGGATGATGGGCAGTGTTCCCTGGGTGAGAATGTTGGAAAATTAGCTTTGAAAATAATGAAATTCAAGAAACAATGCAGGGGCCAGGCGAGGTGGCTCATGCCTGTAATCCCAGCACTCTTAGAGTGCGAGGCGGGTGGATCGTTTGAGCTCAGGAGTTCGAGACCAGCCTGAGGAAGAGCGAGACCCCGTCTCTACTAAAAATAGAAAGAAAATTACTTGGACAGCTAAAAATATATAGAAAACATTAGCCAGGCATGGTGGTACATGCCTGTAGTCCCAGCTACTCGGGAGGCTGAGGCAGGAGGATCGCTTGAGCCCAGGAGTTTGGGGTTGCCGTGCGCTAGGCTGATGCCACAGCACTCTAGCGCAGGCAACAGAATGAGACTCTGTCTCAAAAAAAGAAAAAAGAAAAAAAAGAAAAGAAACGATGCAGGTATTAGATAGGAGAGGGGAAAGGGTATGTCTAAAGTTCTCTTCCACGGATCGAAATAGTTCGCTAACATGCTGAAGAGGAGATTATTAAGAAATGTGTGACGATTTCAGTTGAAAGTTGAAGGCTCAGAGTAGAGGGAACCCCAATATCTCCTTCATCTGTGCTCCGACCCTGCCCAAAAGGCTGTGGAGAGTGTAGATCCTGCCCACTTCTCGGACCTTTCTCCTCTAGGGCATGCTCAACCACATCACCTTCTTTAGTTTTTTTTTTTTTTTTTTTTTTTTAAGAGCACATACCTGTAGCTGGGCTTTTCCTATAATCTGTTTGTCTGCCTCCTTCTTGTCTGTCTCCCACCATAGAAAGAGATCTCTGTTAGTTTCCACATCTCTGTCATCCCCATCTCTACTCAAAACACCTAGCCTAGCATCAGGCCACCGCAGGGTGTTCGGCAAGTATTTACTGAGCTTACTCATCCATCATCCATTCATTCATTCATTCAATCATTTTTATATTCAGCCCTATCCTCAATGTAGTCTTGATGAATGCCCACTCCAGTCGGTATGCTAAAAAGAGCATTCTCAGTTAACGTGTGGGTATCTGAAAGGAAATAGTGCCCAAATTGAAAAATAGAAACTGGCAGATGTTTCCATTGATGCTTTTGGATCAGAGTTTAGATTCTGCCAAGATTCCCTGATGCATGGTGCACCATCCCCAATGGAGGAGAATTCTTCCTCTTGACAGACAACCCGAATGCACGACCTTTCTGAGATTTTTGTTTTTTGTTTCTGTGGATGCACAGAGAGCTCTGGAATGTAGCAGCTGGGATTATACTCGCTGTGGAGAGTTGGTGAATTAGAACACCCATGGTGGGGGCAGTGCAATGATATAGCTGCCTTGGGAAGCAGTCTGGGAGTTCCTCAAAATGTTAGCCATAGAGTATTCATATGACCCAGCAATGCCACACCCAAGACAAATGAAAAGATACGTCCACGCAAAAATGTGTACATGAATGTTCATAACAGCTTTATTGATCGTATCTAAAAAGTAGAAACAACCCGAATGTCCGTTTACTGATGAATGGATAAACGAGTGGTCTATCCATAGAATGGAATATTTTTCGGCATAAAGAATGATGAAGTGTTGCTAAGTGCTACAACACTGATGGAAAACATTGAGCTAAGTTAAGGAAGCCATCAGAGAAGGCCACATATTGTGTGATTACATGTAGATGAAATGCCCAAGTAGAAAAAGTTGACACTATGAAACTACTTAAAAGAAGAAAGCCAATTTACTGTTGGATTTTAAAATATGAAACCAGTAGCATCTGAGATGATATGTCAGCATGGCAAAATCCTTGAGTACGGTACATAAAAAGTGCCTGAAATTTTAGAAGCACCAAGATACTTTCTATGAAATTACATTGAACATATCAAATTCTATCAATGTTGGCTATTTCCTTTTATTTAAATTTTGATTATTATTGTGACAGGTTGAGAGATATAAGGAAGAGAAGCAGGTGTGATTTCAGCATCAGGCAGCGAGCAGATGGCCACGGTCTCATTCTGGGTCCCCCGCAAAGGTGGCGAACGTCCCCATGCTGTGTGAGCAGATTGGCACACAGAAGCCCCATGCGTGGAAATCTAAACAAAAGACTTAGGTCCCGTTTCTGAGGAAAGTTCTGCCTTTGTGTTTTCCGCAGGCTCTTCTGGGCCCTGCATGGTAACTAGGCCACTATACCGTCTGGCGTTTATTTGAACACAAGACTCTTTTGTCAAAGGCAGGGTTTTGTAGTCTACTTTGATAACTCATGTAGGATGCGCTAGGAGAGAGTGTCTGTATAGTAAAAATGATTATTATAATTTTGCATTATGTGTCTCACTGTGAGAGAGGGTAGGGTCAGACAACTTATTCAATTTAGAGGGGGAAAAAAAACGTAAGTTTCTGCAACTTATGAAGGTTAAAATAAGCTTGCCACATATTGAGAGTGACCTGCTGGTATTCAGGCAGATAATTTTGTTCCAGGCTACGTGTTAGGTATTAGTAAAAGTACTGGGTAGGTAGACGATGTTGTCACTCTGGTTCTTGCATTTGGTCTTGGTACCCAGTGTGTAGGGGCACCTTCCTTCAGCGGTGTCACCAAGTGGGATTCATGAATTATTTCTACAGGACTTCACCAGAACCATTTTAACTGGGCATGCAGACTGTTCCAGACACAAATCTCCTAAGTTAGTGTTTTCCAAATATGGTATATGTATCACCGGTGGTGGAAAAATGGTGTGCAGATTAGGGTGTGAAAACCTTCAGGACCTGCTGAGGACTTTGGAGTTGAATTATAGCCCAGGAAGGCGGAGAAAAGTCCAGCACAGCCCTCTTGCACCTGCCCGAGGCAGACGTCCCTAATCAATGGTTCCTGCCTCTTGCCAGAGCCCAGATCCTTCCCAGGATGGAGTTCCCTGAGTAGCTCTAGGAATAGGTTGGCCATGGAAGATGCGGTGATACCCACATTTATAATATGTTGGAGCCTGTGGGACTCAGGAAACATCATAACAACTGGAACATGATGTCAATGAGGCACAGATTTGCACTGGATAGTTTTATACATTGAAAAATAATAAAAAAAAAAAAACCTATAAACCCACCTCAGTTCATTTCTCCTAGCATCAGAAACACACTGCCAAGGGAGGCGTTATGCCAGAGGCCATGCAACGCCAGCTCTCCGGGCAAATACAATCCTAAGACTTGCCTGGTCTGAACAACACGCGACTTTTTTATTGTTTCCGTATTAGTGGTCAGTGTTGAAATGGATAGATTTCACCCCACACCTGCATTTCCTGCTTCTCTGGACTAATCAGATGCTCTAGGAAGACTGTACCAGCATTCCCACACGGACATAAATAGTTCTCACTGAGTGGCGTCTGTCTGCTTTGAGAGAAACATGCTCATTCCAGTTTGTCTGGTCCTCAGTATCCCCAACGGTATTACACTGGATAGGATGCTCTGTCACCCCCTCTGGGCCATGTAAGGATTTTTTGTTGTTGTTTTTGTTTTTTGTCCTTGTGTACCTAGTTCCAACAGTGCCGGATGAAATGCCATTATCCAGGAGTCCTGAGAATGGGTAAATTAATTGTTTGTAAATGCATTATGTTATAGATGCACAAGATAAGATGATAAATATATGTGTGCATATAGATATGGACATATACATATGTATGTAGTTCAAATTAAGAAAAATATAATCGCACCTTGACAGTGAGCGTGGTGAGGAGCAGGGGCTGTCCCTACAGAGCATGCACCTGCAGTTCTTAATCGAGACTCACTTCTATTAATGGGTTCAGTGCTTGCAAATAGAATTTTCCCGGCATCTCAGAAAAAGGCTGCTGTAGGCAGGGATTTCATCCATCACTAACCATGTTGGGCAGAAGTCAAAGTCCAAGAACAGTAACTCTTTTTGTGATGCTAAAGAGATCACTAGTACGCCAAGCATTTTCTCATAGAACACTTGGGCTCAACTACCGTGTTTTCCCCGAAAATAAGACAGGGTCTTGTTTTTATTTTTCTTCAAGAAGACACCCTAGGGCTTACTTTCAGGGGATGTGTTATTTTCCCCTCAAAGCCTCAGCTTGCAGCACACACAGGATGGCCGGGACCTGACGGGGGGAGCCGACCTTGTTGCTGGGGCTGCCCGCACCTTTCGGGTCACCTCTGGGATAGCAGCTGTCACAGTAGAGCAGATGAGAAGGGCTGCTCATCTTCTTTTCTGCTCTGTGGCAATATGCACGGGTTGTGCAGATGCGCTGTATAGCCACGCCCATCATTAGGGCTTATTTTCAGGGTAGGGCTTCTATTGCGCACATGCTTAGAAATCCTGCTGGGGCTTATTTTATGGGTAGGTCTTATTTTCGGGGAAACACGGTAGATTCTGAATATCCGAGTCTCTTGAGAAACACTTCCTCAGGGTCTGAGTTTGGAAGGCCAGTCTTCCCTTGGCAGCATGGGACATATTTTGCACCCACCAGTCCTGCCAGCTTGGGTCTTTCAAAGTCCTCCTGCTCCACTTTGAATGTGTGGAGCAGGAGGAGGCTTGGAGGCTGCCGCTTGTATTTACTTGTTTGCTGTTTCCTATCATCGCAGAAAGACATTTTCAGTTTTTGATGCTCCATGCCTTGAGTTTGAGATACATTTTTTTTTAATTTTTGCAAGTTTCTTCTTCCTAAAAGAAACATCCCTGAGTAGTTTTCATAGAAGTTTGAAAAACTCTGCCAACCTCCTTCTCTCTTATGTTTCCCCTTGAAAACCAGTGTATCTTGCCAAAATGGTTTCCTTTTATGTGATTGATTTGTGTGTAAACCCCAAGCTCCTAAACCTGTGGCCCCAGCAGCTGTCCCAGTGGCACCTAATCCCAGTGTCTCTCCCCAGCAGGTCCAGTGAGTGCAGTCAGAGCTGCAGCAGGAAGCTTCGCAGCACCGTATGCTGGGTTTGACCAGATAAACAATTCCCATTCCCTTCTGGGACACCGTTTCATGAATATGAAGTGCTTGGATCTTTTCCTAGGCTTGCAAGTGTTGGTGGCAGTTTTCAAAGTTCCCAAGTCAAGGAATAAATTGCTAAAATGAAGACATCCTGCAAAGAAGCATATGCTAAATGTCGTAGGAAGTCTTAGGGCCAGGATGCTCTGAAATTTTGATGAGGACTAATATTTTGAAAGACACCTGTTTAGACAGATAGAGTAAAGCCGTATTGAAAGTATTTGGGCCAGGGCTCTCTGTAGGAAAAAAGAAAGACCAATATTTCCTGGTTTTTTCATAGAGGTGGCCATCAAAGAAAATCCAAAAAATATTTGTGTTCTATATTCTTGCCATCTGATGAGGATGTTGCCAGCTGGGTGAGATCAGGGTGTCAGGAAGTTCTGTTGGGAAGATGTCTGTACATCCCAAATTAAATTAAGCAGCAGCTCTTCTCACAGTTCATCATGGGAACTATCAGAGGAAATGATCAAAAATAAAATCTCTTACTAACCCAGAAAGCACATTCACAAAATTGGAATAGGAAAAAAAATACTTTTATTATTACATAAGCATTAAACCAAGTTGTGGTGCTCATCATAGAACATCTACTAAGAGGTTGCAAAGACAGAAAGAAACTTTACCTTTTTATACATCCAAGCAGATACAACCTATGACATACATTTTCTAAAGATAAATAATAACTAGTCCACAAGTAAAAAGACTTGGCCCCACTTTTGGTCGCACATAGTTCAAACTAAATCCACCTGGTAATTAGGGTAGTGTTTGCTAATTGTTTTTTTTTTTTTTTTTTTTTTATCGAAAGGCAAAATAAGTATCTCCTATTACAGAAGGTAGGTTTGTAACCGGGAGCTGGGGGCCAGGTGAAGTTAAGTTCCTGCTCTCCCACAGAAACTAGATGAGATATTACCCAGCAATCCCACTATAGGGTATATTATTAACATATGCAAAGGAATTGAAATCAGTATGTCAAGGAGATATCTGCATTCCCATGTTTATTGAAGAATTATTCATAATAGCCAAGATATAGAATCAAACTAATAGTCCATCAACAGATGAATGGGTAAGGAAAAGGTGGTATCTGTGCACAGTGTAATAATACCATTGAGCCTTTAAAAGGAAGGAAATCTTGTCATTTGCAACAACTGGCTAAACTTGGGGGACATTATGTTAAGTGAAGAAGGCCAGACACAGAAAGAGAAATGCTTAATGAGTATAATGCATGCCATTCAGGTAAGGGTTGCCCCCAAAATCCTAGCATTCACCACTATGCAATACCTCCATGTAACAAATCTGAACTCATATGCCTTAAATCTATTTAATGAAAAAATAAATAAATTAGTATCCGGCTTCATTTTGCATTTTGTGGAGAATTAAAACCACACATTTTTTTAAAATATTTTTTGCATTCCCTAAAGAACATCTTTTCATTTTTATCTAAAATCCCACCCACTGAAGCAAGGCTTAATTTGTTAATCTGCTAATTAAAACACTTTTTTGTCTACTTCATTTCCGTATCATTCCATCTACAGCATTGGCAAATTTTAACGCATCAAATGCAATGAAAGTGTACTGTAAACCCTCTTGTGTGCTAAAAACATCCTGTGAAGGACAGAGAACCCCCAGCGGGCAAACACACACCCCCAGCCCAGACATTCATGCAAGTGTCTGGGGTTCCTGCTGGGAAGAGGAGGGGAGCAAAGCCACTGCAGGGAGTTCATGGGGGAAAGTCCAGGACTCTGTCCACTGGAGGATGCATCTGACCCTCCCTCCTCTAGGGAGGGGACTCTGGCAGGGCGTGCCTACCCGAGGCTGTAGGGGGGAGTGAGGCCGGGATGTTGCAGGAGACTCAGGCTCGTGGTGGGCGCCGGACCTCAGGGAAGACAGCAGACTCCGCAGGCAGAGGGGCTTATCAGCAACCGCCTTCTTTTTTTTTTTTTTTTTTTTATTAAATTTCAGCATGTTATGGGGATACACATTTTAAGGTTTCAAATAATGCCCTTGTCCCCCCTCCCCCCACAAGTCTGAGCTTCCAGCGTGTCCATCCCCCAGACGGTGCACGTCTCACTCATTATGTATGTATATACCTGCCCCCCTCCCCGCTCCCACCTGCCCAATACCCGATTACTGTAGTACCTATGTGTCCACTTAGGTGCTGCTCAGCTAATACCAGTTTGCTGGTAAGTCCATGTGGTGCTTGTTTTTCCATTCTTGGGATACTTCACTTAGTAGTATGGGTTCCATCTCTAACCAAGCGATACAAGTGGATCTACCATTTGATCCAGCAATCCCATTACTGGGCATCCACCCAAAAGATCCAGTGACCCTCTACAAAAAAGACACCTGCCCTCGAATGTTTATAGCAGCACAATTCATAATCGCAAAGCTGTGCAAACAGCCCAAGTGCCCATCAATTCATGAGTGGATTAATGAAATGTGGTATATGTATACCACGGAGTACCATTCAGCTCCAAGAAACAACCGCCTTCTTTAAACCAAACGTGTCAACTCTTAATGAAAGTGTGAGAAGCAAGAGTCCTTTAGAAACATAACGACCCAATATTTCCCATTTTTAAGCATCATGAGGGAGAGGTTTTGTTTTCTGTTTTGTTTTGTTTTTTTGCCCTTTAAATCATCAATAACGAAGGCTTAAAAGTCAACTTGCAAATCCTTCCCCAAGCTCTGGCTTAGACACGGGAGAGAGTCTCTATTCTCTTTCTCCCAACACTCTTTTGCTTTTGCATAACGGAGGCAGGGCAGAGGTTTGCAGCGTAGGAAGGGAGCTCGTCCTCTTCCTCTCTGTGTGTTATCATAGCAAAGGGTGCCCACACCCTCCCTGTGAAAACACCAGGTAGACTGGAGCAGAGGGGACGGGCACGTCTCATCCACAGGAAGTCGTGACCTACATAGTTTGAGTAAAGGGCTGCGGTGGGTGGGTCCCAATGCTTATGGGAATAGCTTCATAGTTTAAACTCAGATTGCTAAATATGTTGGTCCTTTGGCTGAATCTGGCCTTTCAATATGTTTCGTTTGGCCTGGGAAGCATTTTTTTTTTTTTTTCATTTAGCTATTTAAAATTTTTCAGAAGAGATTTCCTATAAAAGACTTGATTTTTGCTGACATATTGGGAGATCTGGCGTTCTGGTGTCACAGCGTTGAAACCCCCGAAGCAAAGCTGGGTGGCGGATGGCACGGGAGGAGTGGGGAGACCACGGGAACCAGGGCTTGTTTCCCAGGGTGCTTCTTTTAGAAACTGCCCTCACGTGTTTCCTATATCCAAATACTTGATCAAGAAACACAGTGGCCCAGATTAGAACAGTGCCACTCGCCGCTGCTTGGTTGCAGCTAACGTTGCCACAAAACACATACGAGAGCAACAGAAATATGCTCTTTTAATAGTTCTTCCATAACTGGTATCGCAGAGAGCCTATAAAGAGATTCGCAGTATAAATACCCTGGAGGAGAAGAGAGAAGAAGAAAAGAAACCTGTCCCAAATCCCATCACAAATAAGCAATGTTGTTGTTGTTGTTGTTGTTGTTTTGCTTTGAGATCATTATCAGCTCATGAAATGGAGCATTTTTGAGGCGATGAATTCCCCAGCATGGGGGCCTAATGAGAGAACAGATCACTGCCTGAGGCTGCATATCTGATTTTTGAGGCAGAAGAAAAGCTGAAATGAGAGAATAAAGTGCCTATCCTGTTGTGTAAACAGAACGTGGATTAGAGAGGCTTTATGTCCCATAAAGCCTAACAGCCACTTAAGTGGATGGCATTATTTGAGAAGACAGATTTGGCTGCTAATGGCCACTCTGCTCCTCTCCCTGCCTGGCAGCTGCTTAGATTCGAAAAGCTGCAAAGGGGGACAGAATCCTGCCCGGTGAGCAGACCGTGAGTGCTGGCGGTGAGATCCTGATGCCCACGGAGAGTCATGGGTGACCAGAAGTAGCCCGTGGCTAGAAATTGGGTGTATGTAGGAAGTAAAAAACAATGATGATACTAGCTGATGTTTTCCTGAGCGCTGATGACATATCGGAGATATCATGCATGAATCAACTAACTTAACTCTCACAGCAACAACACTGAGAGCCCAAAGTCACTCAGTTCAGGGACCGCAGGACCCTGGCTGGTGTGGAGCCAGGAATTGGCACTGAGCACCTGCACGTCACTGCTTGGCGTCTCCCCAAACACCAGACCCACGTTATACACATGTATCTCCAGGCGTGAGTGTGTGCGAGGTAATGCCATGTGTGCATGTGTTTGTGCCTGAGAGAGAATATTAATAATAATAATGAGAAATGATAGAAACCATCCATCTTCATAACCCATATTCAGAAATTAATTTTTAACGAAGGAAGCACAGAAACTCTTTTGCACGTCAGAGACACCGTTGAGATACAATGTCTCATCTGTTTTACTAGTGGATGTTAGTAAACTAAAAAATGAAAGCAATCTTTTTTTTCTCCAGGTACCAGTAGTTTTTAACCCTGGGGGGACGCTTGGCAGTGCCTGGACACATGGCTCGTAGTCACAGCCAGAGGAGGGCGGTTACAGTATCTAAAATGAAACATCTGCAGACGAGGCTTGCCATTTTCCTGAGCAACAATAAACACAAATAAATAGAACAATGTTTCAATTTAACAGTATGTAGAAATCCTTTTTAGGGTGACCAAGAAATAGTCACAGTTGTTTTTCTAGCAGAGGCAAAACATTCACGGGATGCTTACTGAGGGAGAAAAGCAGTAGGTACTAAAAAAATAAAATCATAAAAGTAAATGGCAATTCTAAAAATTGAGAAGCAATTGTCAGGATAGACACAGGGACTGTAAATCAAGGTGACAAAGAAAAAATGCGTACGTTCTGTGTTGCTTTTAAATTATAAAATGTTACCGAATTGACCACAGGGACGTCTTAATCAGCGCAAGAATTCAAGAGCAGGAAGACATAATGAAAATTTCATTGACGAAGACGGACTAGCTGCTAAATCAGCTGTTGATCAAAAACGGCTTGTGGTAGTCTCTGTTGAGCCATTTTTCCTCTAAGCAGGAGAATTTCAAGGAGCTGCAGGAGTCATCTGAGGTAGCTCCATGACTTCAAACAGCTGATGACTCAGCTATTCCAAAGAGAGTGCAGCCATCTGCTGATTATAGATGCCTATGGATGGAAGCATCCCAAGTCAGCCTTCTTTCCGTCCTCATCGCCTTAGCAGCCTAGAAGTTCTTCCTGCATCTTTTGTGCGTAGGACCATAGTGTGTCTGTGGGCAGTGTGGAAATCTTAGGTGATGTGGGTGTGTCCCTAGGGGCTGGTGTTCAGCGAGACCTGGAGATGCGAATCACTGTGGTTGAGAAGGAAAAACTGGTAAAACTATCTTTCCTTCTTTTCTTCCTTCCTTCCTTCCTTCCTTCCTTCCTTCCTTCCTTCCTTCCTTCCTTCCTTCCCTCCCTCCCTCCCTCCCTCCCTCCTTCCTTCCTTCCCTCCCTCCTTCCCTCCCTCCCTCCTTCCTTCCTTCCTTCCTTCCTTCCATCCTTTCTTCTTCCTTCCTTCCTTCCTTCCTTCTTTCCTTCCTTTCTCCTTCTTTCCTTCCTCTCTCTCTCTCCTTCCTTCCTTCCTCTCTCTCTCTCCTTCCTTCCTTCCTCTCTCTCCTTCCTTCCTTCCTTCCTTCCTTCCTTCCTCTCCTTCCT
>VSMD01068395.1:0-25735 GCA_008750895.1 Mirza zaza | reverse complement strand
ACTGTTGTTTTATGAGGTCATTGTATATATTTTTCACCAAAAAAGAGCATAAGAGAAAATATTTACCTTGAAATGCTAAAACGTGTTCCCTTTCTGTTGTATGGTACTTGCTTGAATAGAACATCCCTGGGAGAGGATGGATGGATCCCTGTATTAGAAGTAGCTCCTTGAATTTGGCAGGATGGTGAGGGGTGGGGGGACAGATGGGAGCAGAGTGGGGGTGTGTGTGGTATTCAGGTGGCACAATATTTAACCCACAACTCCTTGTGTCGGGGATCTTTTGTTCCAGTAGCTACAGAAGCCTCTTTCATGTTATATTTTTGCAAAACCGATTAGTTGACAAAGTGCCATAAACTTTATAGAAAATGGCCTTCCTGAGCAGATCTTTTTATTTTAACTACGCTATCAGCAGCTGCACACATGTGCTAACATCGTGGTGAAGCTGATATTTCAACAGAAGAAAGGCGGGGTCATGAGACTGAAGTGTCACCCGAGAATGGAGCGAAAGAGGCGTCACACCTTAAGTGCACACTGTGTGTGTGTGTGTGCGCATTTGCAGGAGAGAGCGCGTTACCAAGTTGCTGTTTTAATCGCTGCTCGTCTCCCGTGAACATGTTGCTCCTTTCTGAGTGTCAAGCAACCGGTTCACCCAAAACTTTTCCCAACCGAAGACCCGCGCGCGCCGGGTCCCACCCTTCGCTGGCGCGGCCTGCCTCCCCCCTCCCGCCCGGCGTCTGGACACCCTGCGCCGGCTAACAGGTCCCCGCTCACTGAAGCGTCACCTCTCGCTCCCCAGTAAATCTCCGCAGCCCACTCGGACTGCAGCCTGTTTGCCGCCCGGCCTCCCATTGCAGCACCGGGGCGACAGCGAGGGAGGCGGCGCGCGGGCACGGGAAGACCCGGAGGACCAGTGGCGGGCCCGGCTCCGGCTCCGGCTCCGGCTCGGGCGGCGGCATGGGGAAGGGACGCGCGGGGCGAGCTCGCAGCCCAGGTAAACAGGCTGGCGGGGCGCAGGGCGCTGCCACCGCCACCGCCGCCGCCGCCGCCGCGGCCACCCAGCGATTTCCAGGCGCGCAACTCCGCCTCCAGGGCGCTCTGCCTCGCGCGGCCGCCCCGCCGCTCGCTCGCAGCCCCAGCAGCCGCCGCAGCGGCGCTTCACACAAAGGACTGTTACCCGCGGAGCAGCTCCTGCGCCTCCACGTCCTCCTCCGGTGACAGCGGCCCCGACAGCAGGGCTCGGCGCGGCGGCGGGGTGGGGGGGACCTGTCACTCCCTGCAGCCGAGGCGGGGGCAGCGCGGCTGTTTGCATTTTCTATTTAGCTTTTTTTTTTTTTTTTTTTGTCCTTTTACCTCTTCGCCTTTTTGTGGTTCCACCCACCGCTCCCCACTCCTCCTCCCATAAACAACTCTCCTCCCCCTCCCCCAATAAATAAATAAAAAAGGAGGAGGGTAGGGGGAGGAGGAGTGGTGCTGGGGGCAGGAAAAGGGAGGCAGCGCGACAGAGCCGGGCAGAGTCCGAACCGACAGCCAGGAGCCCGCACGCACCTCGCACCATGAGATGGCGACGCGCCCCGCGCCGCTCCGGGCGTGCCGGCCCCCGGGCCCCGCGCCCCGGCCCCGCCGCCCTCCCGCCGCCGCCGCCGCTGCTGCCGCTGCTGCTGCTGCTGCTGGGGACCGCGGCCCTGGCGCCGGGGGCGGCGGCCGGCGACGAGGCGGCTCCCGCGGGGGCCTCGGTGTGCTACTCGTCCCCGCCCAGCGTGGGCTCGGTGCAGGAGCTGGCTCAGCGCGCCGCGGTGGTGATCGAGGGGAAGGTGCACCCGCCGCGGCGGCAGCAGGGGGCACTCGACAGGCAGGCGGCGGGCGAGGCAGGGGCGTGGGGCGGCGAGCGGCAGCCGCCAGCCGCGGGCCCGGGGGCGCCGGGGCCGCCCGCCGCCAACGGGACCGTGCCCGCCGCGCCCCCGGCCGCCGGGCACCCCGGCGAGGAGGCGCCCTATCTGGTGCGCGTGCACCAGGTGTGGGCGGTGAAAGCCGGGGGCTTGAAGAAGGACTCGCTGCTCACCGTGCGCCTGGGCGCCTGGGGCCACCCCGCCTTCCCGTCCTGCGGGCGGCTCAAGGAGGACAGCAGGTACATCTTCTTCATGGAGCCCGACGCCAACAGCAGCGGCCGCGCGCCCGCCGCCTTCCGAGCCTCGTTCCCCCCTCTCGAGACGGGCCGGAACCTCAAGAAGGAGGTCAGCCGGGTGCTGTGCAAGCGGTGCGGTAAGTGGCGGCCGCGAGCGCGCAGGCGGCGCGGGTCCCGCGACAGGTGCCGCCCGCGGGGGCGCCCCGCGCGGTCCTCCCCGGGGGGCGGTGTCGCGGCGGGCGCTGCGGGCGCCGTCCCGGGTTTCCCGCGGCTTCTTCGGCTTTGCCGTTGGTGACAGCCCAAGTTTGGTCCTCGGCTGGGGCCGCCTGAAACTTTTGAATGCGTTGGGGTTTGTTCGCCAAGTGGAGAACGGAAATGTGGCAGCTGCTGGACGGCGCGGGGACTCTTGAACTTGGCTTTGGTCGGGAGCTGTGGGTCGTGGGCCTCCCTTGCAGGGGGGCGGGGGGGAAGGGAGAGCCCCGCAGGGTCGTCACGCCCTCCCTTCGCTTGGGGTCCCGCGCGCGGAGACGGCCAGGGCTTGGCGTTGGGGGTCCCCGACAGGGAAGTCACAGCGCGGGGACATCCCGCGACCGACGTGCAGGAGTTTTTGGCGAACTCAGCGTCCAACTGTCTGTACAGGTGCCGTCTGTACCTGGTGCATCTGTGTATGTGAGAAGCGCAAAGTTGGGTTTTTGTGTATGTGTGTGGTCTTTTTTTTTTTGGGGGGGGGAAATCATCCCAAGAAATTTTGTTTTCACAATATTTTCGTTTGGAGCATGCTTTGGCACTCGAGTGAATCAGAACAGATGAGCGTAATTACGGAGTTTCACGTGTAGGCCCCGAAGAAGAATTTTGGAGGACGAGTTGAGCAATCGATTTTCCACACCTTTTCCCATTTACCACCGAAGAGTGTTCTGCCCAGGTGTTCTTCCCAGGAGCCGGTTTGCAAAATCAGCCGCTAATCGAACCGCGTTTCCGAGGTGGCATTCTGTTTCTGCCGTTCGTCACGTAATTTCTGTGATCTAAATATCTGTATAATTTCCTGATTACCATATAATCACAAACACATAGCAGGGTTCCTTCTCCAACCGTAAATTAACGTGATTACACATCACACATTCGCACACGCATAATAGCTTCTCCCCTCTGTCTTTATGTGTCTGTCTAATAGGTCTAATAGACGGTTGGGTTAATTGAATTTTTACAAAACTCAGCACCACGCCATGCTTCAGTCTGCCTGGCATGCAGAGTGTGTCAGTTCTTTTCAATTTGTGTCTAAGGGGTGGCCAATTATTTAAATTTCTGGATGGCATTTGGGGTGCTTATGTCCTGCAGTTAATTAATAGCTCACGATTTGGTTTTAATGACGACGGGAAGGAGCATGGTTCGCTCACTGTTCTCTTATTTTTAACAATGTACTTTGTGCGCCAGAGACCTGTTAGGATTGCACTACTGGGTGGACGGGAGGTGTTCAGAGAGTGGTGCTGGAGGAAGCTGAATGATGTTGGGATTCCCCGAGACTGGCTGATAGATGTCACTGTGAAACACAGGAACGCCTAGCTGGGAGCTGTCTTGTTAGGAAACACACAAGCTCAACACCACTGTCCTGCGCCATGTGTTATTTTGTTACAGTATCTGAAACAAAATCTTTTAAAGCCCTACCATTGTCCGGTTTTCACAGGTTTCATTGTGTGCAACTCAGGAAGGATCTTTACCCCAAAACTTATATGAGTTTTGAACCATCTGCTCTGCAAGATGGGATGGTTAATACAATATAAAGGCAGGGTGGTCATTAGTAATGCCTAGGATTAGGGGGGTTACTATATGAGCAATGATGTTTAGTTATGCTTTTTAAACTAGAAATAAATATAAGATTTCAGGCATAAAGTTCTTATGAACACAGATAGGATGTTCAGATATGGAAAACTGATGTTGTCTAGAGGAATCATATTCTGTTTTTGTGCTTCTTAGGGGGAGAAAAGCTTCACTAAGGTAGTTACTTTAGCCCTTTTGTTTGCTAGTCAAAGGAAATGCATAGTTGTAAATTGTGGCATGTTAAAAAAAACGTGGGTTTTAATGAACTAGAAATCTCCCTGCATGTAATTTAATAGATGAAGAAATTATGAAGTTTCTGTCCTGGGTTTGTTTGTGTGTATTTGGCAATTTTAGTGTTATGTAATTTATGGTAGGATATTGCATAAAGCCTCAACTAATAGGTTTAGTTAAGGACTAACAAATCATGCTAAAAGTTTCTCTTGCCTTTTTACCAAGCATAATAGTTCTTGTAATATTGGAGGATAAAAGTAAGCAGTATAAGCTATTTTATATGATGTAAACTCATTAAAGCCATACTTGGAATATTGAGTGGAAAAGTGTGTGTGTGTGTGAGTGAAAACTTGTGAATACATCCAGTTGCATGGGTTCAGATAACAATGCCATTCAGAATGTAGCAAGCAAAGGAACAGAGACAACTGGAAAAACAGAATAGAATCTATTTGTCCTAGTTGGGCTGCTTCCATGTGCTTCTGGTCAAAGATTTGAGGGGGAATGATGGAGCAGAGGCCTCTTCTAAGATCACGAAGCTTCCCTGTGGGTGTGATGGTTGTGTGCAGGCTTGAGCCATAATTCTAGGCTGAAGAAGGAATATAGCAAAGTCATTTTGTGATATCATACCCAGGGGAAGAGTTTGCAGTTCTCGTGCTCTCTGCTGCAGTATTGTTCCCGCAAGTTGCTTGGTAGTATAGAAACTACACATGCAACAGATTAGCCTTAGGGTTGAGCTAATAAAAATCTTCCCTGAAATTCTTTTTTCTCTTTTTTTTTCCCCTCCCATCTCATAGAAACCCTTGGATAGTGTCTGCATAAAAACAATCTCTTTGACAGATGGATTTTTTGAAACACAAACTATTAATGTATTTTAGAAGATAACATGGAATTTCAGATTGTTTATCTTATAGTTGAAGTTTGTATAAATTATATTTCCTTTACAGTTACTTAAATTTTTTATAGTCTTTGCTTATTTTCTTGGTCACTAAGAAATATTCCTGGGTTCTTTGGAATGCAAAATATTAATAATTTGCTGTTCAGTTAAATTTCTGTTATTCAAACAAGTCAATGTTTGACGTACTATGCTTTCAGTGTCCAAAGAGTTGTGGTTATACTAGGCAGAAACTGATTTCCAAAAAGGAGTAAAAATACTGACGGTGAATAACATTTATAGTTGGGCTTTGTCAGATTTGTACACCAATTGTGATCTTACAAGCCAATTGAAACATTTTGTATATCATGATATTTGAATGAAGACATATGCATGTATTGATAATATAAACATGTTTATCAAGTAATTATGATAAATGGCACTCGTACTTTCTAATATCTCCATCCCTGTTTAATAAAGAGTGTACTTGACCTCATGGTGTTAGGAAAATGAAAAAAAGCTGCAGGGATTTTCCAGTCTGCATTGAAGAAAATTATTATTAATAAAAGCTATGTTAAGGAAGTAGCAATAGGAACATATATAGCTTGGCTGCTTGTATTTCATAAATACACATGTAAATTTAATTTCCCAAGTGTTTGTGACTGCTCTCTTTAAACCATATATAAATCTTGCTGTCAAAAATCTATACTGGATTTAAAATATTTCCTTCTGTTGAGTAGAGGAACTATAGATGTATTTATTTATATATATGTTGAAAAATGAGACCATGATAGGTCATTTGGGAAAAAAACTTCTTAAAAATATTTTAAAAGTGAATTTAAATATCTGGGCTAGAATATTTAACTAGCACTAGAGGATGCCTCTCATCTGTTGTGGGACATCTATAACTCCTCTGAATCCAGGGAAAATGTTACCATATGTCCTGATGTATTAGGACTGAGAAGCTTAACACAGAATCAAAACAGTGACCTGAGCTTCTCCTGGCCTGTGTCTTTATAGCAAATGACAACAAAAGATGTGATTGGGTGGGTTATTGCCCTTGTTCAATATAATCTATGCATCTTTCAGGAAATCTCCTTTGCTTTGATACTTATTTTCTACTTGTTATTCTTCTTAATTATAAGCATAACATATTTTAAAACCACCTTTCACATTTCATTGACAGTTTATGAGCTGGCCAGATGTCCAAAGATGTCTAAACGCTCATGGGTCCTTGGTACTTAGCAATACTTAGGTTTTTATTTGCTTTTAATGTGTTTAACGGATAGGAAAAAATCAGTATTGAAAGCTATTATGGAATGGGTGTTTTGATTAGCCTCCTATTGATAAATAATAATGAAAACAAAAAGTATACAACCAGGGCTCTTACTGACTCAAGCAATTTGTTACTCCTCCCCTCCCCCCATCGCCCAAATGATGAAACATATCTTAGTCAAAGTTTTCATAAGACAGTGAAAACTAATATGTTCGCATTTCTAAGTAATAGAAGTGGGCATTGTATACAGTTCTCAATCCACATGGGAAAACTCTAAGTTTGTGCATGGTTATGTTACTCTGCTCAAATCATCCCAGCTGATTTTGGAACTTCAGTATTCAGAAAATCTGTGTTCTCCTTTGATCTCTACTCACAGGTGTTTAAGCATCTCAGTACTGTTGTTACTCAGTACTTTTAAATTTTATGATAATGCAAAATTTAAGTAACATTATGAAAGAATGTATGGCCTATCTAGTTTTACCTGCATCCACCTCAAAATATCAGTCACTTGATAATACTTGAACAGCTGTTTAGTGACGTATCGTGTTTAAATCTAAAGTTGAATGATTTGAGAATTTACAGAATACAGATTTTTAAGTCTTACTGAACTTGGAGATTGAGCTAGTTGAGAGGTTGTGTTCTCATATTGCCCAGGTCATTTAGGATGGTAATACACTTGAGGCGAACCTGTTTCTGAAGGCTTGCTTTCTGGGTTTCTGTACCCAAATGATCCATACGGGTTGAAGCAGATAAAACACAAGAAATCTTGGTGAAGTTGACAGCTAAAAATGGGTCAATGAGTCTCTACTTGGCATAGATCCACTTGTTGGGAAATAGCTCCCTGCAGTGTAGACTTGCCGTGCAGTCATCCTAGAAAGAGATGCGTGAATGGTAATTTACATTAATTTTTGGTCGTCTTTAAGAGAATCAGGATGTTTTTCCCTATAAAAGATAGTTTCCTAGGAAACAATTTCCTAACCTTAGTTCACCCCATTAAGACCTAGTAAAATTTATTCTTTGTTTTTCATAATACCTAAAAAAACCAAAAGAAGAAACTTTACCCGCAGCTTGGATGGAATGTGGGAGATTGTCCTACTACTTCCTAACTCAGGGTCCATATGTGTTTTGCCTTCTCCTCTATTTCTCCTATGAAGATACTGCAAGAGATGTCTTAACTCAATAATTGAGCCCATGAATGGATCTTAGCTTGTGAGTAGAGGTTTGCTGCTCATCAACACATGGTCTTCTCTTGACACTTTGGAATTTGGCCATGTGGGTCCCTGTACATTGGAAAACAGAGGTCTTAGATTGTAAGGCTGAGAATGCATATGGTCTTTCTGTTCCTCATGGGCTCTTTGTCCATCCTATGAGGACGTGCATGGTAACCTGCACTGCCTCTCTAGTTCATAGGCGCTCTCCCCAAAGCCCAAGGCTCTGTCTTTGGATGTCTGCCCCGCCATGTTGGAACTATAGGAAAACAACTCAGAGTGGCGCGTGATTCTAGAGCTGGTAGCCAGATTTTGGAGGTAACAGTGGGCCGGAAGAACCTAGAGGGCGGCATTGTTTCTTTTCCTTTCACTTTGCTGTGCCAGAATAAGTGACCTGAACAAAGCCCAGTGCCAAGGAATATACCTGACAAGAGTGCTAGTCTTGGTAGTGGGTACACACAGGGTCCCAGAGCACAGAGGGGATGGTAAGAGTTGTGAACCAATGTCAGCCTTGCTGTATTTGGAAAGCCCACCGTAGTACTACTATCGTCCCAAATGTTTGTCTCTTATCTGGGACTTGCCATTAAGGCAAAAGAAGCTAAAAAAATGGAGGGACAAACTAAATGCATGATATTATAACTACCACTCACTGAGTTGATAACTTTTTTGCCTCTTTGATAGATGCATAGAGCTTGATTTTTATCTATAGATTAAATTTCCATTAAATGATTACATAAATAAATGACTGAAGCACCGCAGCTGGTTGGATAGTGGAAATCACTGTTACAGGCTAAATTTAGAAAGAAGGAAAAGTCCTTTTATATTTTTTCTGTTTATCTCTAGTTTGGTGAAACAAGTATCTGTAGCAAGTAGCATTATGGAGTCATATCCTAGCAGGATGCCCTTACCTCTGGATTGACCTTTCAGCTGCAAAGAAAGGTTATTTAATTTCCCAAAACTTCTTTTTTCTCAATTATTTTTGTACAGTATTTATTCTGTGTCTCCTATAGCCCAGCAGGGAAAAATATTTGCTGTGTTGTAAACGCTTGAAAGTACGCAAGAGTTTTTGTGTACTGTTTTTAGCAGATCCTTCTCAAATAATCCCAGATCATTTTGGGTGCTCGACCTCTGCGTTCAGAAATTCTGGATTCTTCATTGATCTCTGCTATCAGGTGTTTGACTATCTCAGTACTTACTATATAAGTTTCACTTTATGTCCAAATCCAGTTCTCCTAGTGACGATGGAAAAGCACTGCTTCTATCCCTAAGAAGTGGTACAAAAAGATTTTAGGCGAGTTTCTCTTTACTTATGTTCTTGTTTTTCATATCACATCAGCTCTTGCTAAGACTGCAGGTGGGGTGGCACGTGTCCCTTTGGGCTCTGATGAGTAATGAGGTCCTCTGCCTTCATTTCCTCGGTCGGCCCTGGAGGTGCCTTGGGAGATGACGTGTTGTCACTGAAAGAGCAAATGCAGTGGCAGCCTTTCCTCCCCTGCAGGAGCCTCCTGGCCGCACCTCTGTTACAGAGCAGGGTAGCTGTCCATGGAGGAGGAAATGCATGGCAGGGTTTGCTTCAAATACAACTCGTCCTTAGACTTCGCCCTTGGGTGCTGATGGCCAGGATGGAGAGGTTCTGCTCAGAGCAGGTGTGTGCTCTCTGTCCTGGCAGCACAAAAGGGTGACAGCATCCAGACCGCCCAGGCTTTCTACTTCTTTGCAAGCCCAGATACCTCTGGAGCAGGTGTCCTCAAACTGTGGCCCGCAGGCCACATGCGGGCCGCCTGGCACATTTATCCAGCCCTCTGGGTGTTTTTGCTGCCGCTGCCTGTCCTGCTTAGCAGCTGACCAATCCTAGGCCCACAGTGCACACTCTCCAACGGTCTGAGGGACAATGACCTGGCCCCCTGTTTAAAAAGTTTGAGGACCCCTGCTCTGGAGGTTGCTGTCCTCATTGTTTTCATTCCCACCCATAGAGGTTGGTCCCATCTTGTCCAGAAAAACACTTGCAACTTTCCTTTCATTGGAGCGGAAATATTATTAAAAACTCCAGCATTTTGGAATATAGTCTTATTCTGGTGAACAGTTTTTTTTTTTTTAATTATGGTGACAAATTTACCATTTTAACCATTTTTAAGTGTGCAGTTGTTGTGGAAGCAACAGTGCAACCCATCTTCAGAAATTTTTTATCTTCCCAAACTGAAACTCTGTAACCATTAAACACTAACTCCCCATCCTCCTCCGCCCCCTATCCCGCCAGCCACCATTCCACTTTCTGTCCATGAATTTGACTAGTCTGTGTACCTCATATGAGTGGAATTGGACGATGCTTATCTTTTAGTGACTGTCTCATTCACTGAGCATAATGAGCAAGTTCATCCATGTCACAGCATGCATCAGAATTATTTTTCTTTTAGGCTAAATAATCTATTGTATGTATATTCCACATTTTTGTTTATCAATTCATCCATCAGTGGATACTTGGGTTACTTCTACCTTTTGGCTATAATGAATACAGCTGCTATGAACATGGATGTTCAGATATCTCCTTGAGTCCCTGCTTTTAATATGTGGGGTGTATACCCAGAAGTGGAATTGCTGGATCATATGGTAATTCTATGTTTAATTTTTTGAGGGACCGCCACACCATTGCCACAGTGGCTTCACCATCTTGCAGTGCACAAGGATTCCAGTTTCACCACGTCCTTATCAGCACGTGGTGTTTTCTGTTTTGATAATAGCCATCCTAATCTGGGTGAAATGTTGGTGAACCTTAATATGTTGTTGTTTTCCATAAGAAGTCAGTGCCTCTAATTACAATATCGTAAATAAAAAGTGTTCAGAAAATAGAGGTGTTCATCTGTTCAACATTTAATTTACACAGCATTTAGAAGCCTGAATCTAAAGCCACCAAATAACAAAATCACTATGGATAATAGCTTAATAAAAACAATGAAAGCTTTAAAGAGTAAACATGGCCTTGAAAATTTAGAAAACAGTCTTCCACGGTTATCATAAGAATATTATATTTCTGTTCATATTGCTATCAATGTAGTCCAGGAAGGTACCTTATCATATTTAGTATCAAAACCTTTTAATTGATTTAATTTATTCATTTACCTTTCTCCCCACTGCCCTCGCTTTCCCTGTTTGTATTCCTGTCCATTGCTCCAGTCCCTTCCAACAAGTACTGCACCAGAGGCTGAGTCATTCTAAAATACTACTTTTATTAGGCTTCTTTCACTACTCAGAAACTTTAAGTGGATTCACTGCTCAGAAACTTTAAGTGGATGCATCATAATTAACTCGAGATGTCAACATTCAGTGTCCTATTTAGTCCAGACTGAGCCTTTTCTTTCTCAACTTACTATATGAACACTTTGTCCAGTCTAACTGCTCCGTGAATAGGATCTGTGCTTTCTTAACCTTCCTGGTTTTACATATGCCATTTCCTCTGCCATTTCTTCTGCCCTTGTTTCTGCCTCTGAAAATTCGGCTTCAAGGGACATCTCAAATCTTTCAGCTTCCTTGGCAATCCTAGTAATGATTCCTGCCAGAAATACTTAATCTAGCCTTTGAGCCCAGAGCTCCTCTTCATTGTATACTTTATACATGGTACTATCACAGACTTCTGTTTTGTCATCTGTGTTTTTTACATGTTTATGTATTTTTAAATTTTTCTGTACACCTGTGTCTCACCCAGTAGGCCATACTTTTCCTATGGGTGGACACTTGCAGTCCCTTCAGCTAATTTACAAATGCAAACTGCCCTGGCCTCAGTCAGGAGAATGTTTTCCACTTGCAGCTTTGTAGTTTAGTACCTGCATAATTTTGGGTCACTAATGTTATTTTACATCTTTGGATTTCAGTTTCCTAATGCAAAATGAGAAGGTAGAACTAAGATGCTTTTTAAGGTCCATTTAAACTACATTTGGGCCAGGCACTGTGGCTTATGCCTGTAATACTAGCACTTGGGGGGAGCTGAGGCAGGAGGGGTGCTTGAGGTCAGGAGTTCAAGACCAGCCTGGTCAATGTAGTAAGAACCGTTCTCCACAAAATAAAAAAGTTAGTCCCAGCTTCTCAGGAGGCTGAGACAGGAGGATTGCTTGAGCCCAGGAGTTTGAGGCTGCAGTGAGCTATGATCATGCCATAGTATTCCAGCTTGGGCAACAGAGTGAGACCCCCATCTCTAAAAACAATAAATAAATAAAATAAACTCTATCTGGTCCTCATCTCAGAAATGACACAAACATACAAACCAATTCCACTTGTATCCCTGGAGCTTCTCTCTTTCTCTCCTTTGATGTCAGTGTTGTTCTAAGAGCATAATCATGGGAAGACAATTGTGAAACTTTTAGACAATCTTAGGAGCAGAGAAAGAGAGCTGAATGAGAGAGAACCTTCCAGGGAAAGAAGTGTCTCCTTCTCCCAAATTCTTTCCTCTCCATTGCCTTTTTGTGTCATTTTGTTAAACTGCCTAAAATACTCACAGCTATTTGTATTCACCAGCGTTGTCCTTTCAAAAAGTAAATACCATTGTCTCTGCAAGCCTGTCTTTGAAATGATAAAGTGTGATTAATAGATTAATCCATCACAGTAAACTTTTAGAACAAGAAAGTTCAGTCATTTGGGGAACTAAAATAGAAAAGAAAGATTGAAACTGTTTCACTATGAATTTATTTTAACGGTGGAGATAGGGCACTGTTTTATGTTCTTACAGTTGGCGCTGTTGTAGAAGGACCAGGGAAAGCTTGGTTTTCCCAGGATGGCACCAGCTGTAAGGCAGGTTTCTTCCCATGGTGCAGACTTTGGGTTAAGAGACCTTGTTTCCCAGCTTATGATTCTTACCGTTTGCTCAAGAAAAGGATACATTTTAATCCTTTGAGTAAAGTGAGCAGTGCAGAAACAAGTTGTCAAATGAGGAATGATTTGATCTGACTTTGTAAATTACTGCATGTATGGGCATCGCTGCTGCACCTCGGTAGCATTGGGGCATGCTGGGTTCAGCTGGGCTAGGTCCTTTGTTGTTTTTTCCTTTGTTGTGGCCTCTCAAAATCCCTGGTGGGTTTATCTACTGCAGAAGATTCCTTGCTGCTTGTAAATTGTGGTTCTTCAATCTGTGTCTTTAGTGAAGACCTTGCTTTTGGGCTCTGGATTCATATATCCAGCTATTTACTAGGTAACCCAGGTGTCATACAAATACTTTCTATAAACATATTAACCAGTGTCGCATGTCTCTCCTGCAGGTTCAGCTGTATACTAATAATGAAACTATTAATACTATCACTGCTACTATTGCAATTACTACTATTATTCCCCGTGCTGTAACTATAACAGCCTCTTATCTTTACCCATGGATTCTCCTCCTCTTAAACCTCTTTTCTACACTGTTGCTAGAGTGATAATTCTAAAACAGAAAAGATTATACTGTGCTTTTACATAATGCTCTTCAGTTGCTATCAGGATGCAATCCAGACTCCTTAGAATGGCATATAAAGCCTTTCAGCTTTTGTCCCAAGCATTCATAGCTGGTTCCTCGTCCTACCTGGAACCTTGGGCTACACTGATGGGATTCTGTACATGTGCTAAGTGGCTTTAGGGCTCTGTGGATTTGCACACATTGATCCCTTTTCCCAGAATGGTCTGCTTCTCTATCTCTTTTGCTCCTCTGCTACCCATCGTTTGAGATTGACTATGTCCCTCAATCTGAGTGGGAGATGGTTAAATAAAACTATATAGCTATGGTAATGGATTTTTCTATAGTCTTAAAAAATCTTGTAGATGAAAATATGACTTCAAGATATGTTCTCGGTACATTGTAGAGTGAAAAACTGTTACAAAAACGTGTGATTTTTCTATGTATGTATGTATCTATTTATCTTGTCAATCAAGAAAAAAGTAGCCTAGAATTTAGTATAGCAAAACGTTAACAGTGTTTATCTTTGGGTGTTGAGATGATCAATGTTTAGATTTTTCTTAATTTTGTATTTTCTCAACTTTCTATAATGAATGCGTATTACTTTCTAACAAGGAAAAGTAGTAAATGCTATTTTTAGTGGAAATACTGCCTGGTGGCAAGGACTGTGTCTTTGTCACTTTGGAACATTGCCTTCCTCGTAGTGGATGTATTAGTTGGGGCAGTCTAACAGCTGTAATAAGTGGTATCTTAAATACATAAAAACTCAAATGCAATAGTTTATTTCTGCCCAGTGAATGGACAGAATAGGAGATGTTCTGGTCTTTACTTTCCTCTGAATAAGACTTGCTCTAACACCTGAGACATAGCTGAACCTCACCTCGGACGAAATTGGTTGAAATAGGCAGAGTTCCAATTTGTGACGGTCATTTTATTTTGAATGGCATAGCTGTCTCCTGAAAAGCAGACAGATTTGCCTTTTGCTGCCTCATTGCAGTGGAAGAGCCCAACAGCTAAAGTGTACAGCAGATCATAAAAGGTATCTATGTGTATTGTGGATAAATAGCATATTAACTACATGCTCTTCCTTACGCTCAACTTAGCATTTTATTGGGTGAGTTTTGCAATAAATCTTTCGAGGTTAATTCTCCCTATGTCTGGTTTCCTGTGATATCATTGCAAAATGCAGAGGGTCAGGCCACATTCACTCTGTCTTTCCCTGGCATGTTGGGACATCTTCTAGAGCTCTGTGTTTAACAAATCATTTTGATACAGGGGCTGTGGAGAAATTTTCTAAGGCTTTATCACAGCTGACTTAATTGGGTTTCATGATGTCTTTTTTTTCTTTCCTTCGTAGGATAAATTAAAAATGGCTGATAAAGCTGCCTGTAAAAGCAAAATTGTTAGGTTAAGCCTGCCCAATGTATTAAATGTATGGATGAGTAATCTATCCACCGTTTTTAATCACTTTTATGAACTCTCCAGTAGTTTTATTTCCAGTAACTGGCTAAATAACTGTCATTATATAGTCAGTCATATTTCTTTTTTAAAATACTATTGAAAAGCCCATGAAAATGATTAAAGTGCCAATATCATCTACCTACTTCCTGGTAGGAAGGATTGTTGGTGATCGTATGATTAGCTGGGTATATGGTTGTGCTGCTTTTGTGCAACCCAGGAGGAAAGAGAACCAATTCCTAGCAGGTGAATAGAGATAATGAATGGTTTGGAAGCTGGGTACAATAACTAATGTTTTGTGCATCTATATCATGTATGTTATTGTTACACTCTCCTTTAGAACATTTTTATTACACGTTGAGATGATAAAGAGGATACTTATGAATGATGTGTAAAGTATAAAGGATAACGATACACTTGTACTCTTCAGTGTCAATTCGCCATGTGCCATTTGGCTTTGGAAGGCTCTTGAATTCCAAGTGACCAAAGAACAGTTTTTGTTTGCAGGTCAGTAAAGGAGATATCTCTTCATTCAAATAGATTTGGAGATTGTCACTAATTGACTCCTTATCCTTTTTCAATCAGTGTTCTGCAGCCTCCAAATCTTACTTCTTTCCTCTTAGATGTAGGCATTCTTTCCCTATGGGAAAAATGACAGGGACCATGCTGAGGATGTTGCCTAAATGAATTGTGAGAATCATGAGATTGCTAGACACATGTAGGTAGCTAATAGAAAAGGAGAAATAGAAAAATAGAAATAGGAAAAGGAGAAATAGAAATAGGAGAAAGCAGCAAGTCTACTCTATAAATATCCTTACTCTACAAATATTTATCAGGTATCTATTTTATGATAGGCTCTGTACTGTTTTCTGGGATGATGATGAAAGAATTAGACATGCCCCTTTCCGAGTTAATTAGGGTAGTGAGGAAAAAGTTTACACAAAGAATTATATATAATTAGAATTGTGCTAAGCTTTATATGAAGGAAAAATACAAGGTATTAGGAGGGAGGTATAACAAAAGAATCTGTCTCAATCTGAAGGATACAAGACAATCTCCTTGAGAAAGAAAAATTTCTGATAGGGCAGGGGGGAGGCTGGGAGGGAGGAGAACAGGGCATTTCCAGTCCTGAGGGTAGGGGTGAGGACTAGCTAATTAGAGAGTCATTGTACAGGAGGGAGGAATGAGGCCTGAAGGAGAAATCAGACCATTCTTGACTCTTCAGGGCTCTGGACTTTGTCCTAAAAGCATGGAAACCACTGAAGGGTTGTTAAGCATGGGAGTTACAAGGTTTCCATTTTGAAAACATCACACCTGTTTGTTGTATGGAGCATGGACTTGGGAGGTACTTAGAATGTGGGCAGGGGACTCAGGTGGGGCTTCAGGGGAGACTGGCTGTGGGCTTGGGCTAAAGCAGGAGCTGTGGAGATGACGGTTATTTTTGGAAGCATCTTTCGGTCTTGATTCTGAAGAGGGCATGCTCGCATATGGTGGTGGGGGGAATGGCCCCACGTTTCTGGCGTGAGCAAATTGTGTGCCTGCTAGGTAATGCAATGGGGATCTTGCAGGAAGAAGGGTCAGTTCAGTGTGTTTTTGACATACCTACGTGGAAATACCAAGTAAGCACGTGCACCTGCAGAGCTTGAGGTCGGAAAAGAAGTCTGGGTTGGATTTGTGAATGTGGCGGTTGTGGACAAGGACATGATTCTGTCCTCTCCGAGAAGTACAGATAAGATAAGGGTACAGGGTGCAGAAAGGTGAGGAGATAATGAAGGGTGAGGCGCACAGCAACCTTTAAAGGTGGGACAACATGACAGGAAGGAGGCAGTCAGAGAAGCGAGAGGACCTAGGTGGGGTTCAGGAGTGGGGAGTGGGCTGCTGCCTCTGTGTCCCTCTAGCATTCTGGCAGAAAAAGGGGACACAACAGTCCAAACCAGCATTTCTGAGTGCCGGCGACTGCCAAGCACTGTCGATTGAAAAGTGCACATTGGAGTTAGCAACGGTGGAGACCGACAGAGCAGCTCTGGCCAAGGGCCAGGGGCAGAGCCCAGACAGGGGTGATCAAAGTCCCATTGGTCAACTCCTGGGTTATTAAGATCAGATTTTAGAAATGTTTTTATTCACTTGAATGTAAGTAGCTATTAAATCAATCATATGATATGATTTTTTAAAAAATCATCAAAATTATTTATAAAGTGCTGTTAAAACAAGACTGTCCTTTTATGTGTTTTCCCCCTTAGCTAAGAATTCTTTCCTTTGAATCACATAAACCCCTTCAGTGACAAATTATTTACATTTTTCTTGGCACACCGACTTGACAACTGACTACCATCTGCAGTTGGTACCCAGGTCCTATGAGAATATAGTGCCTTGTCGCATAAATACTTGCGAAGTGACACTTATCAATCTAATTTAAAAAACGATTTGAGTCAAAAGGTCCTTGAGCCATGCATTAGGTTGATACAGGAGCTACTGTTATCTGAAGCTATGACTGAGCATTTTAATGAACAGCAGTCAAGGAATTGAAAGTTATTATTCTGACAGCAACGGAATGCATTTTTCCTGCCTGTCCATATGCAGTTTCTTTTTATTGTCTAGAAAGCTGCTGATTTGATGTAGTTCGTAACTATTATTTGCATAAGGAGTTTGAACCACCATGGGAAGAATAATTTTTGAATTTCCCATTTTCGTTTGTTTACTTTAGTACAAAAATAGTGTTTTCAGGGGAGGAGTTTTTTACATTGGGTTTTCCTAATGTTAATACAGTGTAAATAAGCTAGGAGTTATTTTCTGACAACCACGTATTATAAATGGGGGAAGGATACAAAGGAAACCTCCAAAAATGAGAAGAAAAGTTCTGAAACCAGCTTCCATTGCAGGTTTCTCCCTCTAGTTCACCTTGGAGAACTGTAGATGGATTATTGGGCTAGATGTTCTAATCTTGGACAGACCAGTGGTTTGCAAAATGGTTTGCACGTTAGAATATACAGATTCCTGGGGTAGACTCTTGGAAATAATTTATTTGGGCCAGGTTTTGTCTTGAGAATCTGTGTTTTTTAAAAAGTTCTCAGGTGATTTTGGTATGCTTAGGTCTAGGAGACCTTGGACTCTGTTTTTTTCCAACTGATAAAGTCAAAGATTGTCTGCAAAATAATCAGAAGATGGATAAGCAAAGGGAGAATTAGAATTTGCTGAGGTTCGATCATGGGCTGAGCCTTTTTACGTATTTTACCTCATTTATTCCTTAACACCATCTTGCAAAGTATATCATTCTTTTTTCTAATTTTAACCAAAGATTCAGAAAGGTTTAGAGAACTTTAAAGGTCATGCAGCTGGGAGGCAGAACCTTTATTTGCATTCAGGTCACCTGATCTGCTCTGTTAGAACCACGACGAAGTTCTGAACAGTGCGGTCTGGTGGAATCCTAGTCTCGCCATCCCTGGGGCGAGGTTGTGTTGCCCTCTCTGAACAGTGGGTGCCTGTCGCCAAAGGTAGACTTGACTGTTTATCTTCAAAGCATGCACCTATGGGCAAATGAGTGGGAGGGCTGGATGTGTTCTGAGAGCACTGAAACTGGATCCACTTGGACAAAACTGTCTCCATCGGTCTACATTGAACATGCTGTCTTACTGTGACCTGAATTGACATAGTGTCTCTAAAAGCTCTGTGCTAGTAAGTTTGCTGTCTGAATGAGGAAACCCCATACATTGTGCATTAACATTTATTCAGGAAGGAAATGGGACACGGTGGGGTCCACTAGGGGAAAAACCTGGATCGTGGAGTAGACCCAGCAAATTGCTTAAGGTGAGGCCATGGCCCTTAGATCTGGCTGTCGCTCATGACCTTGGGAACATGGCTTGATGTTTTTAGACTTTATTTCCAGTTTTGAGAATAATGCCTCTTTCTTAGAGGTTGAGCGAGTGCCAGCTCAGATCATGTACGCAGAGCACCCACACCATACTAAGTGCCCTCCTAATGTGACTAGGGCCAGAGAAGGTTAGCCATCTCGAAGGCTGACTCCAGGCAACAAGGACCCTGTGGGGCTGGGGACAGGGAAAGCAGTGGAGATAGAGGCAGAAACAAAGGTGACTCTCACCTACTATATTGCTGTGCTCTTTATTCGCTTAGGAACCCAGGGACTGTATGCGTGCCAAAGGTCCTTTCACCAACTGCTGGTCCAAGTGTGGTTGGTGGATCAGTAGCGTCGTGGCACCCTGGTGCCCGTTAGGACTACAGATTCCTGGGTTTCTCTCCAGACCTGCTGCTCTCTGGGTGTTTCTGATCTCAGTGAAGTCTGAGAAGTACCATTTCAACACACAGACTCTCCCAGGGCGCATTGTGTCTGGAAAAGTCGCTTGGACAGAGATGAACGTTTGTTTGTCCAGGCTTATCCATGCTGGCTCTGCAGTGAGGGTCCTTTCTCTAGAACACTGTGGATGGTGGCAGTGGTCACAGCAGTAGGTGCATAGATGCGGAGAGTGGGGGTAAAAAAGAGAAGAGGAGGAGAGAGAACCTTCTCTGGAAAAGTTAAATGATAACATGCCCTTTCTAAATGGACTTCCGGACATGGCACCAGGAATTGAGCAGTAATGAAACACCAAGTAAGGATCCCTCTAGAAGAGCAGCCGGGCACCGTGCCACAAGACCTGATGCTGGAAAGAGCGGGAACCGAGAGGTGATACCTCCTCTCCGAACCTCATGCCAAGGCCTGAGGCTCAGTAGCAACAGATTGGGGCAGGCGCCCTTGAGGATAGTAATTGAAATGGCTACCCTGTTCCCAGAATGCCTTGGTGGGGGGGACCCTTCCAGCACATACAGGAAAAACCCAATCTGCTAGGTTCCCCTACCTGGAGGGGGAGGGTAGTTGCTCCAATATTTTGGGCCCAGGTTCTTTGCAAGATTTCTCATCTTGCTGCATGCTCTGTGGAGCCAGGCTGAGTGCAGAATTTTTGCACTTAGGGTATTTTGGGGGAACTGGGAAAATTGAAACCCAACCTTTTTGTAGCTACCAAAAAGTGGACGCACTTCTGCTTTCTGTTTTCTCCCTACTAATGATTTGGGTTTATTCAGTGTGCTTTCTCGGTGCTAGGGCCTTTCTATCTGGTATCTCACTAAATCCTAACAATATCCTAGAGGTTGGTGTCATTATACTCATTTTACAGATGAAACTGTCTCAGAGCTATTCTGGAATTTGCTCGAGAGACACAGCCAAGCGAGGGGCGAAGCTGGGCTTCAGAACCAGGTTAGGCTTGTTAGAAAGTGTCCTTATATGCAGGTTCTTCCTACCTTTTTGGAGGAAAAAAAGAGAAATCTATCCTATGTGGCAAGCATTATAATGTAAATAATAAAAGTGATCATATTTACTCTTTCTCCTCCCTAATTCAATAAGCACTTATTGATGACTCACTGGTTGAGGTATGCTACGAGTGAGTGTTGTTCTGTGGGATACGGAGAAGTTTGAGGAGTTTATAATACAGGTGGGGAGACAAGACATAGATAGGAACATTGGCCAGAGGGAAGCCATCGTGTCCCACAGGTGCTGGGAGAAAGGAGAAGGCCTTCTGTTGCGGCACACTGGGGAAATCTCTAGGGAGGATAGTAACTTGAGATAGCACTTTCTGGGGAGGTAGGATTGTGTTTTATGTTGTCCATGTGTGTTCAGACTGTTTGGAGGAATGCATTGCATATATGTGTCTTCAGTTGGAAAAACAATTAGAATAGGGAGGGTCTTGCCATCACTAGACATCTGCCCCTTCTTTGAATAACTTCTGTATTAACAAACAAAGGCTCACCAAGCACTAGAGATAATAAAACTCTCACAAAAGAAGCTCACCTAGTGCAGGAGAGTTTATTTCTTACTTCTTTTTGGATATAAAAATGTATATCAACACTTACCCTTGGAAGAAAGGTAATTTCTGTTTTAGTAGGAGAAAATAGAATTGCACCTCTAACTTCTATTATCAGAGACATACCTTTATTTTTATCTTGAGGTAAGGTTTTCTTATGTAGCGTTTGGAGTCTGTAGCGATACAGTCATTTTCTATGATACTATTTGACCATCACTTAATTCTTTTAAAGTCATGTCTCTGGTGTCATTTATAACTGGTTTTGTAATTTTTATTACTATCATTTAATAGTGACCACCCATTAAAACTATGGTAGTACCTAAATATATTACAAATGCTTAGTAGTACCTAAGTATATTACAAATGACATGTTATTGCTTCTGGATTATAATAAGCTGGGACATAATTGAAATCCTTGTTCTTGTTGTAAATGCTGCTATTATGATTTAGTATTTCCCCAAACAGTTCATGTAGTTTGGTCCTTTTCTTCATTTGTATGTTTCTTTATTTGCTGGACAGGCTATATTAACGGTTATATTTAAAAGGCGTAAACTCTCAGAGCTGTTGATTTGAGAGATCCTTTTACAATGCCATATTAATCTATTTAGCTCTCAGATATTGCTTAGCAGATCAAAGGAATTTCCTGGCCACTCCCAGAGGCCTGACCGACTTTTATTTGTCTTAATGAAGGTAATTAAGATTCCTCAGCTTACCAGCGACTGCTCCTGGCCCTGACTGAATCAGTCTTAGAAGAAGAGCACAAGCAAACTGCATTCATTTCTAAGTCTTTGTATTTCAGTAGGTGCCAATTAAGGTAGTTCCCCTAGTGTAAGGGCAAACTTAGGTCTGCAAAGCCTATGGTTGCTATGCAGGTTCTTCTTTTTCCAACTCTGATTATTCTAATTTCTATGTCATATTCGCTGTATTGTCGATTTCCAATGATAGTTTTATAGCATAGGACTTTATACAAAGTTATTAAATGATATGTCCAAAGCTTTAAATCCTCAAAAAAATGTTAAAATTCAACGAAAATGTTTTGGGCATGGCGCTGCTTATGATCTCGATTTTCATAGTCATTTATTGAATGAATAGGCTTTGAGCACTTGTTATGAGGTAAATACTGTGCTAAGTGCTACAGAGACAGTGCTGCCCAAGGACCCTCCCTTTGTGGTGTGTATTCGCCTTTTGCAATCTCAGTTCAGCCGGTCTCTTCAAGGCCATCTTTTCCTGAAAGTAGTTGCTGAAATTAAAAGGAAAGGACTTAACCTGAGTTCTATCTTCTTCCTGATCACACAATGGGCCTTAGGGAGAAGGAACAACAAGAGACGACTTACTAGAGCAAAATGACCTTCCATTATAGGACATGGGCTGGCATTCCCAAGATAAATGAAGCCATAAAGTTAAGTTGTGCAGTTAGTAGACGGGGCCAGGTAATTTGTGGACATAGGGGAGGCTTCCAGATTTTCACAGCATTGAGTGATTAAGTCTTCGAAGTAGCATTTAAGTACTCTTCTGTATACTTTTTAAATTAAAAGAAAACTTACAGGTTGATATGAATATTATGCAGGGAAGTGAAAATGACTGTCCTTTAAGAAAAAAAAGCATTTGTCCCCATGAATGGAGGACTCTTGAAAATGTTATGAGAAAGCAATAATGGGCTTAACACACATGATATCTAGCATCGTTGCAAAAAAAGATGAGGGAAGAAATGTTGAAGCCTTTTGCATTTCCAATGCCTACCAGTTGTAGCTGCCACTGGGTTTTGCTTTTGTCATTTCTAGGTTCTGCCAGCCCTTACCTAGTCTACAAATGTCTGAGTGCCTTCCACTTTCCGGAGCCTGTTTATGTGCTACGTGTTTATGTACATCCATCATGCCCTTCTTTCACTACCTGGGCTTACGTTCCCAGGGGTGACTTGACACGCTTCTTGCCCGCTTGGAGTGTCCTCCCTGCTCACGGTGTGGGTGGGACACCAGAGATCTGTGTGTGCTGCCTGTGTCACTGCTCTGTGAGGCTCCATAGATGCAGGGTGAATTCGACTGGAAAAGTAGAGCAACCTCAATTAGCATGTGTGGCTAAGCTTTGTACCCAAGCACTATTTGCCAAAGAAGTTCTGGATTTGGAAGTAGTCAGGTATTCACAATGCGTCCAACTATTTGTGGAAGTGTATTCTGTGTTTACTGTGTTTCCCCAAAACTAAGACAGGGTCTTATATTTATTTTTCCTCCAGAAGACACCCTAGGGCTTATTTTCAGGGGATGTGTTATTTTTTTTAAGTACGGTACAGCAATCTCCATTTATTCAAATATAGTTAAGTTGTTTTCTTCTGGAACATCATCATAATTCTCCAAACCCCGAATTCCATCCTGAATTTCTTGCAACTCTATCTCCTTTAGAACCATTGGCCCCAATCTCTCATGTCGAGCAATAGAGCTCTCATGGGGCAGATGAAAAGGGCTGCTCATCGTCTTCGACGAAATGCAGATACGCTGCATAGCCATGCCCATCACTAGGTCTTATTTTTGGGGTAGGGCTTATATTGCACAATGCTTAGAAATCCTGCTAAGGCTCATTTTATGGGTAGGTCTTATTTTCGGGGAAACACGGTATCTCCCTCAGTAGGGAGCCCCAGATGGTAGTGAGGCCAGGAGTAGGGTACAGAGTCAGTACCTTTCCCCTCCACCCACAAACCACCAGCCCTGTCCAAGGAGCGTCCAGTATTATCACCTTTGTTGGGTACCCATGATGCAGTTAGCTGTGGATGATGGTGTGTATGTGCTTTATTCTCCTAGTTAGGTTATGGGTGGAGGATTGAAGGTCACACTTCTGTGGGTGTTCTGCAACACCCAAAAGAGGATTTTACATAAAGCTTGAATTCTTGCATTTTTTTCCCCCAAAGGTGAAAGCTTTCCTATAACGTCATGTAGAGTTAGGAGCGGGGCTGTAATAGGGCAGAGGGCAGGTGTGTAGGTTAGTCCACACTATGGAGTAGATAAGGGACTCTCCAGAATACTGGGCTACTTCCTCTTGTGGCTGGTTTTTCTTTTCTCTTCCTTCAATTCTTTTCCACTTTTAGAGTTGGAAATCGGGCGAGGAGGATGCTGCAGGTTGAGATGAGAGAGACAAAGCAGCTAGAGCAGGTAGATGTGCTTGGTTTTGTTAATTTCATCCACACCCCAAGCTCTGATTAGGCGAGTGTGACTTTTCCCTGTACCCTGATTAGTGGGATTCTCTGGTTGATGAGCTAGAGAAAAGAGAGGCAGGGGGAAAGACTTTACTTTTTTTCCTACGTTGTGTTTGTTTGTCATTTTTTTCTAGTCCCAAACTTCTCACTAACCACACTCCTCCTCCATAGTTCCTTTCCTTCCTTCTCCAACACAGAGAGGTAGGCACCAGTAGATTCCTCTGCAGCCAAGATGTCCCACAACCAGGAAGTTCCCCAAAAGGAAGAAGCATTAAGTTAATTAATTATACTTTCCCAGTCAAATCTGTTGGGCTTCTTGGAAGACTGGGTGATGTAAATGAGAAGTCAAGGGCTTACCTGGGTGCAGGGAAGCAGGCGGTACCCATGCATAGGGTAGGTGGCGAAAGGTTAGAACTCTGAGAGGGAGAAGCTATCACTGGTAGTAGAAAGTTGCTGAGCAGTTGGCCTGGAAGTTATTCAGAGCCATGTGGAGGGATTGTTCTGCCAGTCTGCTGAGAGTTGTTCTTGCAACAGTCTTCACTATCTAGTTTTGCAATTTCTCTTTAACCTCCTAAAAGGTATATTATACTTTAATTCCACGTAATATTAAATTGAGAAAAAAATTCAAGTGTTTTACTAGATTGTTTCTGCCAAGTAGCTAGATCCCAAAGGAGGATGGAATGGTGTGGGGAAGGGGTTGGTAGTTGATCTGCAAAATCAGACATGGCAATCCCTAATTTCCACTGGACAAGAAAAAAGAGCAGGTCACAGTCAACTGGCAAAACTGAAATTATGGGTTAGTCAAGGCCCTAGACTCTGTGCTTGGTAACAGTGGGTCAAGTGTTACAGAAAGCATGGTCAGTAACTAGTGGCTTGTGGTCTAATTGTGGAGGTATCTGGGACTTTGGAAAAATCACAACCCCCAAGATTATTTTTGGCAAGATGTCAAATGGGCAGATCACGGATAAATGATTTAAGGATTCAGATGAGATAGAGCTCACTTCCACCTGGAAGGGTCAGAGTAAACTTCTCTTAATGGGGTGAGGTTGGAGGTAGACCTTGAAGGGTAGGTTGGCTAGAGAGGGGGGGACAGACTTGAGTGTTGGTCGCGGGGTTGGGTGCTTTACGTATCTATGGTGGTACCGACACTTCCAACAGTTGTGGAACAAAGCTCTATCACCCTCATTTTCTAATAAGGAAACATAGGCTCAGAAAATCTTAATATGAGACCTGAACTTCCTTACTCACTAATAGGACAAGTCATAGCTTGATTTTGAACTTAGGCCCTCGGGCTCCAAACCCATGCTCTTCCAGCACCAGCTTACCCTTATAGCATCTGTACAAAGAAATGGTCTGAGAGTGAGAAAGCAAGCGTTTTGCACCCAGAATGGAAACCAGATAGATGATTTTGGTGAGGATGCGCAGGTCATTTGGGAAAAAAATGGGGTGGCAAGTTTGGAAAGGCCAGTTACGGATGGCTGATTGATTGGTCCCAGCCAGAGCAGAGACTGAATCTTACGTGAAGAAGGAGCTGTGGATAGAATTCTGGGTTGAGAACAGGGCCAGCAAAACGATGTTTCAGAAATTCCTTTAGAGAGAACTATGGAAAGAATGGCTTTGTAGATGTGGCCAAAATGTTTATTTAACTTGTAGCATTTTTCAATGTGATTATTCTCAGTCCAGATCTGCAAGTGAAAATCAATGGTGAATATAGTCAACCTTTATTAAATTTTTCTTTTACCAATCAATATAGGAAAGCATAGGTTTTCTTTTGAAAAACTTTTTCATTCTCATAGTTTTGTTGTGTCACCTTGCGTTCATCCTGGGTAAAGTGGTGTGATATGACCCAGGGCTCCCATCTGTTTAATTTTGCTAATTTGCTCCATTTTCAAATGAGTTTCCTTTGCTGCAGGAGCAGCAGCAGAGCATGAATAGCTGAAAGGAATTTCAGTTACACCTCTAGTGCCACCTCTGGGGCCCCCGGATAATTTTCTTATCGTCTCTTTGCCATTTGGGAACTCAGCCATGTTGTTTGCAATTGAAATATAGTTTTTTAAATGTGCCTCCTACTGTGTTTTTATAGAAAGAGAGCCTCTTCTCCTGGAAAATAAAGCATTGTTGATTGAACCAAGAACCCTTCCAAAGGGCTTTAATTGCTGCATTAATTGCAAACTTCAGGACAATAGACGGCCCAGTAGTAGCAAGCTATTGAGTAGATTTCCTGGGCTGCTTTAAAGAAAAGTTAAAGCTTTTTTTTTTGTATGCAAGAGGCTGGAATTGAGAGAAGGAGGGAAGCATGTGAGAGATGTTA
>VSMD01068393.1:0-52977 GCA_008750895.1 Mirza zaza | reverse complement strand
AAATTGTTATCTCTTGTTGAACTGTGCCCTTCACCATTATATAATGACCCTCTTTGTCTTTCACTACTTTTGTTGGTTTAAAAACTAAATTGTCTGAAATTAGAACTGCCATGCCAGCCTTCTTTTGGCTTCCACTTGCTTGGAATACTGATCTCCACCCTTTTATTTTTAGTCTATATGCATCCTTGGAGGTTGGATGTGTTTCCTGAAGACGGCATATACTTGGCCTGTATTTTCTTATCCATTCAGCCAACCTATGTCTCTTGAGTGGAGAGTTTAAGCCATTCACATTTATTGAGAGAACTGATAGGTAAGGTAGATTACTGTTCATTCTGTTGGGTTGGATATTGTTGCTTTGATTTCTCTCTTGAGCCATTGTATTATCTGGCCTTTAATCTTTGGGTTTTGGTTGTTTTTATATTCGTGAGTTTTTATTATGGTGTTCCGTGCGTAACACTGTTTTGAGTACTTCTTGTAGGGCTGGTCTTGTCTTGGTGAAATCTCTGACACTTTCTTGTCTGAGAATGTCTTTATTTCTCCTTCATATACGAAGCTTAGTTTTGCAGGGAATAAGATTCTAGGCTGGGCATTGTTTTATTTCAGTAGAGTGAGAATGGGGCCCCAGTCTCTCCTTGCTTGTAAAGTCTCAGTAGAGAAGTCTGGTATTATTCGAATTGGCTTTCCCTTATATGTTACTTGCTTCTTTCGTCTTACAGCTCTTAGAAGGGCCTCTTTAGTTGATATTTTGGTCAGTCTGATGACTGCATGTCGTGACGTCTTCCTGTTTGCATTGAATCTCCCAGGGGTCCTCTGAGCTTCTCGAACTTGTATATCGAGATTTTGAGCAAGGCCTGGGAAATTTTCCTCTATTATATCTTCAAATAGCTTGTCCAACCCTTGAGTGTTGTCTTCTTCCCCCTCACATTAGGTTTCTTCACATAATCCCACATCTCTTGTAGGCTTTGGTCTTTTCTCGTTTCTCTGCTCTATCTCTGTGACTGTTTTATTTAGTTGAAGGTGTTATCTTCAATCTCTGAGATTCTTTCTTCCGTTTGATCTACCCTGTTCTTGAGACTTTCCACTGTATTTTGTAGTTCCCTGAATTGATTCTTCATTTCCAGGAGTTCAGTTAAACTTTTCTTCATTGTGTCTATTTCTTTAGTGAACTTTTGTTCTAGGTCCTGGAGGCTTTTTGTGGTTTCTTTGTGTTGGTTATTGAGTTGTTCTTGCAGGTCGGTGAGTGTTCTTATGATCCACATATGAAATTCCTCTTCTGTCATTTTGGTTGCCTGATTTTGGTTGGTGTCCGTTTATAGGGGGCTGGTGCTCCTCTTTGGGGGTGTGTTTTCCGTTTGGTTCTTCTTATCTCCTGAGTTCCTTCGCTGATTTCTTCCCATGTCAATCAGTTGTTTCTTTTCTTTAGGTTTTTGTTTGGGTATTCACATGCCTTGTTTAGTTTCTGAGCTGGTAGGTGGTGTCTGTGGGTGAGATTCGACCATTCCCTGTATAATGAGTCAGTAGGTGCCGTGAAAAGGCCGTGCAGGATGTCCTCCCTGTCATTAGATGGCGCTTGCTTGGAGGAACAGGCTACGCTGTTGTTTTTGTGTCCTCTTATCAGCTCTTGTTCCTGTAGAGAGGCACTCTATTGCCTCAGGTGGTGGGTGGGGCCCTGGGACTTCCAGGTGTGTCCTTTTCTCCCCCTCAGTGAGGGCTGGTCTAGGAGAGAGTCTGGGCAGAGCTGGGTTGGGTGAGCCCGCCCTCAGGCACCACCAATGTCGTCAGCAGGGGTCAAAGTTCTGTTCTCTGCTTCCAGGCAAAGCTGACAGGGAGGGGCTGGAATGGCCCCGCTCAGTCAGAGAGTCTCTGTGTGGGGGTGGGGCTGTCCGAGACCCGCAGTCTGGAGCGAGCCTCACTTCTTTGGAGTTGGGCCACCCTCCCCAACTCCGCGACTACTCCTGGGCCTCTGCCAGCAGGCCAGACCACACGCCACCAGGCTTCCCCTGCCTGTGATGCCAGCCAGGAGGTTCCCTGTGCAGGAACGCCACCTGGGCTGGGCGCACGGCCTCCTTTTGGGAGGAAGGTTGCCCTCTAGGACGCTGATCTGCCCCTGAAGTCACACACACCTCAGTAGGCTGTTCACGTATATCCCTTCTGTGCCACAGGCAATGCGAGACCTGGGTGCACGGGATCTAGTCTGCTTGTCTGACTTCTGGGCCCCAGAGTTCAAACTATATCCCCACCAGGGAGAGGAGTGCCGGTCCCAATTCACCCCTGGGAAGCCCAAGCTGGGTCTATGTCTCTCAGCCTCAGGGTCTGCCCCGTTCTCCTGGGATCACCTTGCCAGCAGCACCTGGGAGGGCTGGCGGGTAGAGAGCTCACAGTCTGAGTTCCCCTTAGTCAGCTGTAGGGTCCCAAAAGGGAAGGTCCCGTTGTGCCTCCGGCTGGTGGCTGTATTGTCTCTCTGGGCAGCCGCGGGTAGGGTCAGGGAAGGGGAGAAGGAGGCATTATGGCGCCTGCGGCTCTGGTCTGTGCACACGGAGGTTCCCCGAGGGAGTTGGGAGCCTGGTGCCGCGTCCGCTACTGGCTTACCGCTCACCGGCAGCGGCCGTCGCTGGGCTGGTGTCCGCAGGTCTCTCCACCTGCTGGGGAGTCCACCAGCAGTCCCAGATGCAGGGGAGGGGAAACAGCCGATCCACCTACCCTTCCCGCTGGTCTCCGGGCTGCTCCCAGGAATAGATTTTTGTGTGTACTATGAGGTAGGAGTCAGATTTTATACCTCTCCCTACAGATTGCTCCTGTACCATTTATTGAAAAGATAAGGCTCTTTTCCTACAGCATTTCAGTGCCATTTTGCTGGAAGTCTACCGTCCACTTACATGCTTATTTCTGGGCTCTTATATTCTGTGTTATCAGCCTGTTTCTCCATTCCCCAAAACACCCTGTCTTAACTACTGTAGTATTAGAATACATGTTGATATCTGAGCAAGAAAGTTCTCTGACCCCTGTGCTGCTTTTCTGATATTCTTGTATCATTCATTTCCAAATAAATTTTACAACCAGCTGACTAACTTACAGACATGTACACTTGCACGTAAACACACAAACAGTTGCAATTTTGATTGGGATTTTCTAGAGTTTATATATCAATTTAAAGAAAATTGACATACATCTTCATGAAGTTTAGCCCTCTAATCTGTGAACCTGGTATATTCCTTCATTTATTTAGATTTTTGTATTGCTCTGTTTTATTTTGGTTTAAGGCCTTTCATACTTTTTGTGTAAGATTTAAGTGTTTGATATATTTGATGCTATTATAAATAGTACCTTTTAAAATTTCAGTTTTTAATTTATTCTTGGCAAATATTAATATAAATAAAATTGATTTTTAATGTTAATCTAGCATCCAGCAGCCTTACCAAATCCACTTAATCCTAATAATAATTATTTTAGATTTCCTATATACACATGTAATCTACAGCTAAAGATAGTTCTATTTCTTCCTTTTTAATTCAACTCTTATTTTTTTATTGGCTACAACTTTCACTATAGTGCTGAATAGAAGTGTGAAGCCAGGCACAGTGGCTCATGCCTGTAATCCTAGCGCTCTGGGAGGCCAAAGGGGGCAGATTGCTCAAGGTCAGGAGTTAGAAACCAGCCTGAGCAAGAGTGAGACCCCGTGTCTACTATAAATAGAAAGAAATTTATTGGCCAACTAATATATATAGAAAAAATTAGCCGGGCACGGTGGCGCATGCCTGTAGTCCCAGCTACTCGGGAGGCTGAGGCAGCAGGATTGCTTGAGCCCAAGAGTTTGAAGTTGCTGTGAGCTAGGCTGATGCCAGGGCACTCACTCTAGCCTGGGCAACAAAGTGAGACTGTATCTCAAAAAAAAAAAAAAAAGTGTGGTGATAGGGAAAATTTATCAACATTTCACCAATAAATACAGTTTGCTGTAAAATTTGTGTATTAACTCTTCTCAGATTAAGAAAGTTCCTTCTATTCCTAGTTTGCTAAAACTTTTTAATCATGAATAAGTGTCGAACTAGCAACCTGATCTCTAGTGCCCTGGGGGATTTTATGAACGAAACACAAGAGTTCATTTGGATGTATTAGACATTGTATACAACTACCCCAAACATGCTTCTGCTCTCCCATGGAAGCCGAAACCTTCTATCACGGCCCCCGGTGTTCCCCTCCCTCTAACAAATATTGCATGTGTTAGTCTTACTTGAGTTTTGGTTTTTTGTGGGGGTTTTTGTGGCATTTTAAAATATGGTAGTAAAATACACATAAAATTTATCATCTTGACCATTTTTACCTGCACAGTTGAGCAGGGTTCAGTACATTCATATTGTGCAACCATATCTTTGAGATCCTGCTCTCAGTTCTTTTGGGTATATTCAGTTCTTTGCATATATACCCAGATGTTGGATTTCTGGATCATGAGGTAGTACTATTTTTAATTATTTGAGGAATCTCTAAATTGTTTTCCATAGCAGTTGCATTATTTTACATTCCTACCAACAGTGTACAAGGGTTCCAATGTCTCCACATCTCCACAGTTGTTTTCTGTTTTGTTTGCACAGCAAACAAATTAGGATGTGAAGCTAATTAGGGTGTAAAGTTGTATCTCATGGTTTTGATTTGTATCATTTCCCTAATTAGTTATATAGAGCCTCTTCACGTGATTATTTGCCAATTGTATATCTTCTTTGGAGAAATGCTATTCATGGCCTTTGCCCATTTTTTAATCAGATTTTTTGTTTTTGTTGAGCCGTAGGCATTCTTTATATATTCTGGATATTAACCCTTCATCAGACATAGAATTTGCAAATATATTTCATAGGCTGCCTTTTCACTCAGTTAATTGTGTTGCTTGATGCACAAAAGTTTTAAATTTTGATGTAGTTCAATTTGTGTATTTATACTTTAGTTGCCTTTGATTTTGGTGTCATATCCATGAAATCATTGCTAAGTCAAATGTTGACAAGTTTTTCCCCTATCTTTTCTTCTAGGAGTTTGATAATTTTAGGTCTTTTGTCCATTTTGATCTTTGCATATGGTATAAGGTAAAGATTTGACTTCATTCTTTGCATGTGGATATCCATTTTCCCAACACCATTTATTGGGGGGGGAAAAACCATCCTTTCCCCATTGAGTGATCTTGGCACACTTGTAAAAAATATATATATATCATTTAACCACACATGGGAGGTTTATTTCTGCGTGTTCTATCCATTGGTCTTTTAAGGCCTGTCTTTATGCCAATACCACACTGTTTTGATTATTGTCAATTTGTAATAAGTTTGGAAATCAGGAAGCAGGAAACTTCCAGTTTGTTTCCTCCAACTTTCTTGTTTATCAAGATTGTTTTGCCTCTTCAAGGTCCCTTGAAATTCCATAGAAATTTTAGGATGTGTTTTTCTATTTCTGTAAAAAATGCCATTAGAATTTTGATGGCAATCATATCAAATCTGTAGGTTGATTTGGGTAGTATTGACATCTTAACATTAAGTCTTCCAATCCAAGAACACAGGATGTCTTTTCATTTCTTTGTGTCTTTTTTAATTTGAGTAACATTTTCCCGTTTTCAGTATGCAAGTCTTTAGCCTCCCTAAATTTATTCCCAAATATTTTATTATTTCTGATGCTATATAACAAATGGAATTGTTTTCTTAATTTCCTTTTCACATTGTTTCTTTTTAAACTATAGAAACATAAGTGACTTTTGTGCATTGATGTTATATCTTGCAACTTTGCTGAATTTATTTTTTCTAACAGGGTTTTATTGTTAGAACTAATGGAATCATTACAGTTTTCTACATATCAGATTATGTCACCTGTTAACAGAGATTATTTTACCACTCCTTTCCAGTTTGGATTCCTTTTATTTCTTTTTCTTACCTAATTGTGCTGGGTAGGACCTCCAGTGTTTTGTTCAGGAGGATTTGTGAAAGTAGGCAACCATATCTTGTTTCTTGAGAAAAAGCTCTCAGTCTTTCATCATTGAATATGACATTTGCTGTGGGCTTTTCATATATGACCATTATATTGAGGTTTTCTTCTATTCCTAGTGTTTTGTTCTAACTATGAAAGGGTATTGAATTTTGTCTAGTAGTTTTTATGTATCAGTTGAGCTGATCATATGATTTTCTTTTTCACTTCGTTAATGTGATCTATTATATTTTTATGTTGAACCATTATTGTATTTGAGGAATAAATCCCACTTGGTCATGGTGTATAATCTTTTTAATGTGCTGTTGAAATCTATTTACTAATATTTTGTTGAGGATTTTTGCATTATTGTTTTCTTGTTGCTTTTAAGATTCTTTGTATTTGACTGTGACAGTTTGATTATAATGTTTCCCAGTGTGAGTGTATCCTACTTGGAGTTCATTGAGCCTCTCATTTATATTTCCATTTCATTCCTCCAATCTGAGAAGCTTACAGCCATTATTTTTTCAAGCAAGCTCCTTCCCCCTTTCTCCCTCTCCTTTCCGGAACCCTCGTTATGTGTATATCAGTCAGCTTAATAGTGTCTCTTAAGTTGCTTAGGCTTTGTTCACTTTTCTTCATTCTTTTTTTCTTTTTGCTCCTCTGACTCAGTAATTTCAAATGATCTATCTTCAAGTTTGCTGGTTGTTTCTTCTGCTTCATCAAATCTGTCGTTGAATCCTTCTAGTGAATTTTTCAATTCAGTTATTGCACTTTTCAGCTCCACAATTTGTTTGGTTCTTTTAAAATAATTTCTATCTGTTGATATTCAAATTTTGTTCATAAATTGTTCTCCTGATTTCATGTATTTAAGACAGTTGTTTAAATTCTTTGTTTCTGGTTGATTTCTGGAGATTTATTTTGTTCCTTTAATAGGCCATGTTGCCTTGTTTCTGTGTATGCCTTGTGATCTCTTGTTGAGATTTAGGCATTTGAAGGAAACAGCCACCTCTCCTAGTCTTTACCAACTGGCTTTGTGTAGGGGAATGAGCACCTTCACTAATAAGCCCAGCTTAAAGGCGCAGCGTTCTCTCAAGCCTTTTGTGGATGTGTCTTTCCTGGGACCGTGTGTGTGTGTGTGTGTGTGTTACCTGTATTACTTGTACTTACTTATATTCCATTGTATTTAGGTTTCACTTGTATTCCTCCGTCTATAATCTACTGCCCCAAGCACGCACTGATCTGCAAGCTACCTGCTGCTCTCCTTGTGCCACAGCAACCCCCTTGCCCTGCAGCCTCCACCCTTACATCCAAAGTATGGCTCTATTCCCATTGTGCTCAGTCAGGTGAAACAGAAACTATTCCCTTAAGCAACCCCTAGACAAACTAGAAAGCTACAAGCAAGTTCCACTCTTTTCCTTTAGTCCCAAGGGAGAAACTGGGAATTAGGCAGTTTCCTTTTAACAGAGTCATCCTGCACCAGAGAAGGGGTGGCACAAGGGCAAGCAAAATGCCACAACATTTTCTATAATTTTGAGTTTGACTTTTTCTTGTTGAGGCATTCACTTCTTGGTGCTTCTTAATTGGTTTCTATAATAGAATTTTCACAAAGCTATTTTGGTCCAAATGTTATCTATTAAGTGTTTTCCTTAGGGAATGAGGGCCTGGAGCTCTCTAATCTGCCATCTTTCTGAAATCACCCCTTTATTTTTTAAAATGTTATTTTATATTACTATTATGAAATTAGTAGAGAATGAAATCCAAACCGTATAGAAGTCTCCTTATCCACTTCCTAACAACAACCACTTGTAGCCTTTTGTCTTTTGAATTCTTCTGAGGGTTACTTCCTTAATGCTAAATAATGTAGACATACTTTCATTCCTTGATTCATCAAGTTGTACAAATTACTTTATGCAACCAAAGGCACATAATAGACTGACTTGTCCTTTCTTCTTCCAGGTTTTGTTACATTTTTACATTTAAATGTATCGTTTGTTAGCAATTTACATATTTTAACATATAGAAATAATTCATGAGTTCTGAATATGTACACAAAGGTTAACACTTAGCCCCATTTCTTTTCCCCCATACCGTCCTCTGAATTGCTTTCTAAAATGTACATTGTTTTGCAACTAGTTTTTCTTCACTTAAAAAGGTATTTATATATTGTACTTATAATTCATTGTACAATATGTGATGAGCTATTAACGAAATGCAGTTGTCACTAAAACTGTGCCTCTCAAATGGCATTTCTTAAATTTCATTCAGAATATACTTAAGGCCTCCTGCACGGCCAGCTCTTCTCTAGGCACACCCATCAATTGCTCAAAACCGGTTTGTACAAGCCTCTGTGGAATTGTCTTCCTTGTTTATGGTAAAACGTGTTCACTATGTGACTGCCGTTTTCTCAGTTTCAGTGTCACGGTCTCAGCATGGTGATATTTTAAACTGCAGCTCCTCCCCTACGTCACCAGCTTTGTCCAGGACATTTAACATTTTTGAATCTTTTATATCCTTCGCTTATTTGACTTAACGTCTGTGTCTCTGCACCCTCCCACTAGAACAAAAGCTCCTAGAGGGTAAAGGAATTGGTTTTGTTCACCACACGGGCACATATGTTCAACAAACATTTTCTTAATTCGTGACTATCCCTGTTAAATGGTATCCATTTAATCATGCTTCGATAAATAATTTTTCTAAAATCTCCCACTGTTCTATTTCAGGTAGAATGCCTTCTAGGTCTGCTTTGGACCTAGAAACCTTGAGATTCCATTATGTTACTAGACTTTTTTTCTATTCTTACAGAGTCCTAAGAGTCTTCAGGAAGGATGTGTGGAAAGTAAAGTTTCTAATTCACTGCTGGTCTAATCATAGTATTTTGCCGTCTCACGTCATTGAAAGTATGGCTGTGGATAGAATTGTAGTTCAAAATAATTTCTCCAAGTTTGAGAGGAGTGCCCCATCATAGCACGGACCACAGTGCTACTGCTCGGAAATCTGGTAATCCTCAGAAGATAAAAGAATAATCAGAGAAATAATATAATTTCCCAGAGCTGAATAGAGTCTTCAGAACAAAAGGTCTATTGAGGGCTGTGGAGAAAAAGTATACATGTAGAAACAATTTTCAAGTTTCAAAACATAACAGATTCTTCTTTGCTATCTTTCTCTTTAGAGCATTTTTCCTTGCTTTCTTTTTGCAAAACTGTTAATCACAGGTTGGACACCAGAACCCCCATTTCCTTTACTTTTTCATCCCTCATTATTTACCAGGATGATTTTTTTCTAAAATGTCTATCTGATCACACTAGTTTTCTTCAAGAATATCAGATTCAAAAGAGGGAGGAAGGGAGAAAGGATGCCTTGTGCCTCTTTATGGTTTGCAGCAGTAGCTGATCCTGACGCTTTTGGCCCAGATGGCTTCGTTCTCTTATGCACACGTCACATGTGGCTGCATTTACATAGGAACAGTCCAGTCACTTAATTCCTGTACCTCTCCAAGCAGCAAAACCAGAGGTAAGCAAAACCTACAAACATTTGTGGAAAATGTTAATGGTACAAAATAGACATCATGAGTTGTTGGAAAGAGGTTCCACTTAAAATCACCCCATTTGGAATTCAGAACCTGGGTGGCTTTGACAGGACAAAGTACTAGATTCTTGCCTCTTTTGCAGTATTTCTGCAAAGTGAAACTCTGGTTTTTAAAGCTAGAAACAGCAACTAAAATGTTTTCTGGCACTGACTGAGGATGCTGCACTCGGCCGATAACACTGCGGGAGGGCACGGAGTGTGTGGCACAGCGCTGGGGTCCACGGCAAGGACTCAGCCAAGTTGCACTTTTATTTGAAAAGCACGCTGGCATACAAAGGATGAATGTGTATAGGAAACTTAAAAGTAACCTTAAGAAAAAGGTAACCAGGTGAGGTTCTGATGATTTTGAATAAAGTGTCTTTCTTGCTGCCCCTTTAAAGGAGAAAAACAAAAACCCCATGCACAGAATCTTTTCTGGGCCCCAAGGGAAGACCCTCAGTGGCATTTACCTGTCCAAACTTTATACAAGCTCTGATGAACTCTGGAGCTTGGATTTACAGAAGAGAAAATTTAGGGGCTAGAATGAAGCATTGTCTTTAGTTTTCTGCTAACATTAAACCATTTAACGAGATGAAAGTCAACTTTCTTCAATACTAAGATCACCATTCTTTAAGCACTTACTTGTAAGGTTCCAAATCAAACACTAGGGGGCCTTCTTATTCAGGGAGTGATTTTTTTCCCTCAGAAAACAACGATTTTTCTTCTGGCCAGATAGAAAACTGTTAAGATGATAAGCACTGAGAGGATGAGGCTAGGGGTCAAAATGAGCCTAGAGGTCACGTGTATATGGGAGAAAGTGTTTAAAACAAACAACCCTCATAGTCTGGGAAACATCATAAAAACAAAAAGATAACAAAATATAAACAGATTAAGATGAGTCATTTAATGGTTTTAATTCTCTTACTGGACCATTCTGGATGGAGAAAATATATTATTAATACATGGTAAAATTTTAATTACTTTCAAGTCTGTTAATAGTATAAGCAGAGGGCATAGAATTTCCTTGTCTCTACTAATTTTTACATTTTCACAAGTTTTAGCAATTCCCAGACTATGTCTCTGGCATGTTTTATAGATTTGTCTTATTTTTAGTAGTTACCTTTCAACATTTTATGCATGTCCTTTTAAAACATGAGTTCAGAGTAGAGCTCCTGATATGCCAAAATCAGGGTCTTCAGATACCGTCTTGTTGAATTGTCAGAATTTTATTTTGCAAAGAACTTCATTTTAGGCCAATTTCCTTTTAGAGTCTTTGGACATGAGGACAAAAGTTACCAAAACTTTTTCAAATAATATTTTTCTTAATGACTTTTCTATTTCTAGAATGTTGTGTGGCAATTCTCAGGATACAGCTAACCCTAACTGACCTATGCACGGGATGTGTCTGGTGAGTACACAAACATACAGATCTTCATCTTAAACCAGGGTTAGCTGTGACATTTTAGACCAAATCAATCTTTGTGTTGGGGACTGTCCTGTGCATCACAGGATGTTCAGCAGCACCCCTAGTGTCCACTCCCCAGATCCTGTATCACCCCTTCCCTCATGTTGTGATATTGCCACATGTTCCCTGGGGAGCAAAATCACCCCTGTGGGGACCACTGTCTTGAACTATTTTAGGAGAAAACTCCCCAGACCTTGTCATAATGGAAATATTCTGACAGCTACATGCTGCTGTTAATCACTTGAAATGTGGCTAGTATGCGGAATAGAATTCCTAATTTTTTTTCATCTTTATTTAAATCCTATATAAAGGACAAGATGCTTAAGTATGGAAAATTAGATATTTGATATCTTTGTTAAAAGTCATAGATATGGAATGTTAATATAACTTTGCCTACTTCATTACTGCTTATCTCTATTGAATAGTAACTCTCATCCTACCTTACATAAATTGTGAAGTTCAAGATTATAGTTACAGAAATTTGAATCTTCTTTTAAAGTCAAAAGTGATAAGATTGTTTTTGTATTATAGTAGTCATGAATGCAAAAAAGGTGCATAATTCCTAGAAAGCAAAGGAAAAACCAACCAGGATAGAAAGAAGACATTTTATTGAATCAAAATCAATACTTTATTTTTAATATCTACAAGCCAACACTGAACTCACTTTATTCAAGAATGAACACAATGTACAAAAAAAGTATCCTTATATTATAAAAATAAGTCAATTTTATCTTCTGGGTGCTGAGCAGAAGTCATTTTAACTAAAATCAAGGCAAACTTGTTCGCTATAATTTAATAACTAAAGTGAAAGCTAATGTGCTCAACAAAGTATTTTTAAAGGCCCACTGATATTGCTGCGCCCAGTGTCAACTGCCATCAACATTTCTGCTCACTGGCACCAGCAGTTCATGCCCACATCATGGGAAAGTACCTTTTACAGAACACAGATCGATGCTAACAGAATCCGTGTGATTAAGTCTTCATTCGGCTTCCCTTGCTTAACAGTTGTTAGCATATATTTCAGCAAAGTATTAACAGTATAATGAATTTCAAGTAGTAAAATCCTAATTAGCCTCAAGTTAAAAAGGAGATACATTGCTATGGGGAACAAATGAGCTACCAAGATTTACAAGCAATTCCATTTATGAATGGGGAAAGCTGCCTCCCTTCACACTCCCAAGTCTCCCTTTTTTGTAATTTTCTTGATTTTTCTGGCACTTTTTCCCAGGCACTGTTGGCATGTGTTCTTGTACACAATGTAGTTAACTGTGCCTGTGGAGTTAGTGGCAGCTGCAGAATAGTTACAGGCTAAGAAGCCCAGCTTTTGGCTTGCCCATGGAGCAGCAGGAAAGAGGGACCATGGTTCCCTGTATTGCAGTTCCAGGAGTTATATGACGAATAGAAAACCTGTACTAATTTAAACAGTCAAATAGCATCAATCTGTCTTTTAAAGGAGTTTCCACACAGCAACATCCTGGCTGAGCAAAATGACAATGGTACGCTGGCAAATTCCAGAATGCAATGTCCACACAGTTAAAGTTTGTAAGTTATTAAACTGTAAATTGCCTATTTTGAGGAGTCCGTATGTCTTTCCTTGACAGATTCTCTCTGGGCTTGAGACAGGTGCCCCACTGGACTGGCTAAATTAAATTCAGAAGAATTGGAAGAATTGGGAGAGAAGTGCTTTCATGTTTTGCCTACATAAACCTAACATTTATTCAGTTACCAGTTTCACAGAACTTGGGACTTAAGGTATAAATGAAAGCAGATGAGAAAATGATCACTATTCCTTTAATTACCTAATTTCTTATATAGCTCTGTAAGTTTTCAAGTAAGCCCCATTTGCTGCATGAAATTTTTAATGTTACCAAATGTAGTTAGAAAGGCCTGAATTGGACATAGGATTTAAACATTTTAATGAGAACACAAACCACTGACTCAACACTACAGTCTAACAGGGAAGAAAAAACCTTTACAAAAATATATGAATACACAAAATTTGTTGAGGACAAACATATATTGGAACCTGAGCAAAGGCTTCTCACCACGTTGGTGGTTTTTTTCACTGGCAACAATTTAGCCAGGTCCGTGTGTTGCTCTTGGCAACTTCCATGCCCCCAAATATGTAGAATACAGAAAAGCCAAGGACTCTGGAGGTGTGCAGTTACAGAAGTTCAACAACTGGATACCATAATATTAAATATAAAAACAAAGATAAAAGTAAGTACAGAGAGAATGAACAGCTAGTAAGATGCTCAGAGTCAGACTGGAAGAGTATTACCACAACGCGCAGATACACAACCACACGTCCTTGATCTCAAAATAAATATACTGAACATTTACAACAGAATGAATGCCTTATGAATGCAAGCTTTTTCTTTTATTGCAATTCTAAAATAAGCTACAAGTTACCTTTCTCTCTGAAGATGATGTGCCTTGGTGCCACAGCTAAACTTTCTGTCTCTAATAGCAGCAGTATCATCAGCCCAGGGCAGCAAAGAAATTTTGTTTCTGGCATCCCATCAAAACAACTTCATAAAGCATGCAGATAATCTATTCTGCTGAAGTTTCAAAAACAAAAATGATCATTGTGCTTGTGGGTCTGTCTCATACCTTCCAAAATATACATAAATGGTGGTAAGTTAACAAATAGCAGATCCTGCCTTTCTAATAAAATGATAAAAGGTAGAAGGGTTGGCGGTGAAAACATTTTAAATTGAAAAAAGTTGCACAATGGTTTTAGCATTCACACAAAAATCATGCGAAGATCAGATCCATATTGATTAGATATTCAGCTATAATCCAAAGAACTCTGTCCATGAGTCCAAGGCATGCATGCCAGCTGAAGAAAATGCAGAATTCATCTGACAGTATCTTCCTCAGAACAGTAATGTATCACTGGAGTAATCACAAGAGGGTGAACAGATGCCATCGCACTTCTTTTTTATAATTAAAAGAAACCACAAGACAAAAAAAATTATAGAATAGTGGACAGAGGAAATATAGAAATTCACAATGACCTATAAAACCAAAAGAAAAATTCAAATTATTTTTATACTCTCAGGGTTCATCCTTTTTAAAAGTAGTCTTTCTGTTATTTGAAAAGTTTATAATGAACTATTTATAAACAAAGTGTTAAATTATAATTTCACTCATTTAAAATTCTTCATAAAGCAGTAACTGCACCTACTTGAATAAAGTAATTGACTTTCCCAGTGAGCTTACAATTAGCAAAAAATAAGAACAAAATATATTCTTTAACCCCCAAAATTAATTAACCATGGTGTCAGCTATTTGTTGGTCTTAAGGTCCCTGGATCTGAGGCACTCACTGGAGAGGGGACCCAGGGTTATCCTGCCTTCGTGTCCACGAGCTGCATCTGCACATTGGCAGACATGCCCCCGCCGTAGCCCCCCTTGGACTGCATCTGGTTCTGGATGGAGCTGACCTGAAACAACAGAACAAAATGTAGTCAGGAACTAGGTCCAATGCAACTAAGTGATGCTTTTTTCAGAAGGGTACTTTTATTGAAAAAAAATCTGTTATTTTTTATAGGCTTAAAATTTTCTGGTTATGAGGGCAAATGGTGAGGCTAGTAATTAAAACATGTTTTACAATTCCTGCTTCCCCCTTTCTCTACTTCCCAGTTACTAAAAGTTGGTTTTATAATTTACAAGGTACTTGTAACAGTCAAAATATACAGATCAACTCAACTTTCTATTCCTCAATCTCAAGAATGAATGAAACTAGACCAGCCAATGATAAATCTTAAAAGTCTATGGTAAAATTTACAGACTTAACATAGTCTGATAAAAAAGTCCAAGAATCCAAAGTGAACTCACAGCTTATTAACATTGTTACTGGGTAAACAGGCTTCTTACCTGTAAAGTGGTTAAAGATGATAACCTCTCCTAACCATATTACAGGGCTGTTTCCTCATAAATTGTGAGATATATGCTAGAATATTTTCTTACTTTTTGCTGAAACAACAGCACATAAAGTCATTTGCAAACTGTGAAGTACTTTTAGTGTATCATTATTCCAATCTTAGGTCATATAAATTAGAAATAGTATGGAAGCAAAGAATCAGAGTCCGGCTAAACCGGTAGAAGGACCACCAGCAATAAGAAGATTCTGGAGGTGATGGTCTAACTGTGAAGAGAGTCCAAGCACTGGTAGTCTGTTAGGACAGCAGTCCCCAACCTTTCTGGCACCAGAGACCAGTTTCATGGAAGGCAATTTTTCCATGGACTGGGGGTGGGAGAGATGGTTTGGGGACGATTGAAGCATATTACATTTATTGTGCAGTCAAACCTCTCTACTAAATGATAATCTGTACTTGCAGCCGCTCCCCAGCACTGGCATCACACCATCAGGCATTAATAGGGAACCACAACCCAGATCCCTCTTATGTGCAGTTTACAGTAGGGTTCGGGCTCCTATAAGAATCTAATGCTGCTGCTGATCTGACAGGAGGCAGAGCTCACGCGGTGATGCAAGTAAGGGGGAGTGACTGTAAACACAGATGAAGCTTCGTGCATTCCCCCAACTGCTAACCTGGTGTGCAGCTCAGTTCCTATCAGGCCACAGACCAATACTGGTCCGTGGCACAGGGCCTACAAGTGTTAGGGTATCATATGGAATCAGTTCAAAGGGCCCCTCACACTGCCGCCATCTGGAGGGGGCAGAGGTGAATGGGGGTACCAGACATTTAGTAATCTACTCTGCAAGCACTGAGCACTCACTGTAACATAAAGCACAAGTGAAGTGCTTTTCTCCCTGGTGATAATGAGTCAATATATTAAATACTATATGTTGAAATAAAGTAATAAGACTTGGTTAAGTCATTTCTGGAGTTAGGCAGGTTTAAATATAATGATAGCAGAGAATAACAAAATGTAAAATGCATAGTTTACTTACATCAAAAGGGTTTAAATGAGAAAATGTGTTTGGCTTGTAAATGGGTACTTTACTGATCTGGAAAATTTATGTGGAACATCTTATTCCAATAGTATCATATAATAAGGTGTTACTATAATAATATATTTACATTAACCAAATGACTACTTTAGGTAAAAATATATGAAAAAGAAACTGCAATCTACAGACTTTTTTTTTTAAGTAAACTTGCTCAGTTAATAGAGTCTAAGGATGCTATTCCCTGCCGTATGATACCAGTTCAAATTCACTAACTGCCCCTTCATAGTAAATAACATCACGTTTACAAGGCACAAACTTGATTTCAGCCCCGATACCAAATAATTTTCCACCTAACATGCCATGTTACCGTTTATAGATATTTTTTTTAGGCTTACTTAAAAAGCAGTATCGTCATAATTAAGAAAAGTATTTTTCCTACAAAAGTCAATTCTTCAATTTCAAACTAAAAGTTTCAGATTCCATAATACATAACCTTTCAGTGTTGAGAATGTATTACTGACTATGATACACAATAACTTAACACAATAAGGTTGTGTTATTGAAAGGGTCACAGAAATCCTTTCTGGCAATAAGTTAGTATAAAAGATAGTCTTGGAAAGAATAAAATATTCAGAGGAAGAAACAAATTACAAGTGATTGGACCATTCAATAATACAGTTCAGGCAAGGCTGTTTCACAAGCGTCAAGCCATGCTCATAATTCCAGTTGCTCAGTTCTTAGGACAAACTTAAGAGACACTATTTTTTTGGATTAATAACATCTACTTACAGTTTTGTCTTATTTACACTATTATTGCACAGAATATAATTTCTCTCACAGAGTCAGGCTTATCAAGTTAGAACTACCAGTGATACTTTAGGATACTTACTACAGACTGAACACCCCCCCTTCCTAATAGCAAGGACTCAATGCTCTGTGAGGGCTAGATGCTGAGTACTGCTTTAGAGACAAGAAACTCATATGTGAAATGATTACCAAAAATCTTTGGGAGACACATGTGGTTCTACAGCTAAACTGCTTCATAAAAAGTCCACTCCGGAGCACAGAAGGCTGCCTGGAGAACGCAGCATAGAACTGTGACGACAGCTGAGGTCCCATCCTAATCCTGCATCTAAGCTCCAGAGGCAGACAGGGAAGCCCTGCAGAGCACAGTCCTGAAGTTCTACCTGAACTACAGCAAGCACAAGAGTTAGGTGTACCAATGACAGGCTTTTCACTGAGAGAAAATGCCAGGGAGGAATCTTAAAGGAAATTCTGAAATGTGCATAAACAAGATTTAAAAGGTTCACAAATACCACGAACTAAAATTTAATTTTTCCTACACAGTTGGATTTTTTAAAAAATCTGAAGTGGCAAAGATGACATCAGTTGATAAGAAATTAAAATTCACTATTATATAATAAATTTGAAGCCACTCATTCTATTTTTACATATTATGTAATAGTGTCCCATTTAGCTTTTCACTCCATGCTGATCCAGGACACAAAGCAACTGACCCTATCTTGACAACATGACACCTCTTGCACTTCCACAAAAGCAGTCAAGTGAAACAAAGTACTTTTCCTACAGATTTAAAACAAACAAGCTGTTTCCTTTCCAGGAAGCTACAAATGTCATTCCTTTGCTTACCTAGTAACTGAAGTGACAGATGTGACGGTTGTATCCAGGATAACCGTCTACCTATTTTAAAAGTCTCTGTTCTCTTAAGTCTTTCGTTAATGCTGTCTAGTAAGTCAGAATACAATGGATCATAAATTTGTGTTTATATAAATCTGAATTGACTCTCTGGTTTTGAACACTTTAGGCATCAGAGAAAGAAGCCCTTCTTAGTGGCTTGCTTAAAGGTAAAAGTGAGGCAGAGCCCTGATAAGAACTCTTATTTGGTTATTTCTTCTACTGTACTGCATTCTGGTTTTCTCTTAGAGAAAAATTAAGGAATAAAAGGTAAATCTGAAGTCTATTCTGAAATTTACTGAAACCTCCATAAGAGACAGCAAATAGATCTTCCTTATTTCTGGTTCTTCCCATCTTATTGCCAAATATAACAGAAATTTTTGCTGCCTTGCCCTAAAGGGATATGTACAAATTTTACTCCTCTATTTAGTGCATGAGAACTTAATACTTCTTAAAGTAAATGCACTAAAAATGTTTGCAAAAGTCAAGTAAGTGAACTTAAGAGAATCAAAGAAATTAAATATTATTAATAAAACGCTGATCTCCAAGTCCCTTTGGTGGAAGCATGATAATCAATAGGACGTTAACCTCCATTCTAAACTCAAAGTTTCTAAGTATTTATTCAAGAATATGGCAGCTATGAAGAGTTTAGTATAAGAAACACAAACGAATACTTGGCAAATTAGAGGAGGATTATTTTTCGTAATTTTCCTCTCCCTTCTAAGCTCACATTATACCTTTATAGTCACCATCTACAAATTAGTATAGTGTTATTAAAAATGTATGTACATATTACACAGATTTCGCATACCTATCTACATGTTCCAACCAACATACTTACCGAGTTCATTCCACTGAAGAGGTCTCCTGATCCTACATGAGCCGTGTGTACGAAGTTTGTCGGCTCTCCAATCATACTTCGGTCAATCCGTCGTCGCCTTTTCTAAAATACGGGGAACAATGTGTTGGGAAAATGATCTTATTATCACAAAACTTATTCTGATGGGTTTCTATACTATTGATGAATGACTTTCTTAAATAATATGATAAATTTCCCTAGGACATAAAAATGCCTAACTTTTAGACTACCACGGTAACTTCTTATGATGAAATCCCCAAAAGAAATCTATGCACAAAAAATGATTAGTAAAGCAAAATAATAGGTTATTATTTAGAAATAGGTTATTTGGTCTAGCTTTGGCCATCCACATATATGTATAATAACCATTTCAGTTTTATTCTTTTTGAAAAACATGAGATTCAGTCACCACTGTTGTTTGTTTTGTTTTTTGAGACAGAGTCTCACTCTGTTGCCCAGGCTAGAGTGAGTGCCGTGGCGTCAGCCCAGCTCACAGCAACCTCAAACTCCTGGGCTCAAGCAATCCTGCTGCCTCAGCCTCCCAAGTAGCTGGGACTACAGGCATGTGCCACCATGCCTGGCTAATTTTTTCTATATGTATTAGTTGGCCTATTAATTTCTTTCTATTTATAGTAGAGACGGGGTCTCGCTCTTGCTCAGGCTGGTTTCCAACTCCTGACCTTGAGCAGTCCGCCTCCCTCGGCCTCCCAGAGTGCTAGGATGACAGGCGTGAGCCACCGCGCCCGGCCTCAGTCACCATTATTGTTAGCAGAGAACACAACATGATCTGAGCACAATGCTCTGATTTTAAATATTACTTTCTAGCATTCATCAACAAATTTACTATATTTTGGTGGTCATTAATTAGATCTGTGGTCCCCAACATTTTTGGCACTAGGGACCACTTTCCTGGAAGACAGTTTTCCACGAGGGGGGGTCGTTTCAGGATGATTCAAGTGCATTACATTTATTGTGTAGTCAAACCTTTCTGCTAATGATAATCTGTATTTTTAGCTGCAGCACTAGTATCACTGCCTCAGCTCCACCTCAGGTCATCAGGCATTAGATTCTCACAAGGAGCACAACCTAGATCCCTGTCACACACAGTTTACGCTCCTATGAGAATCTAATGCTCCTGTGACCTGACAGGAGGCGGAGTTTATGCAGGGATGTGAGCAGCGGGGAGCCAAAGCTCAGCTCACTCTCCTGGTTCCTAACAGGCCATGGACTGGGGCCTGGGGACCACAGACTTAAATTATACCCAATCCCTTTCCATGCTGGAATGAATCTGTCATCCAGCTGGCAGGGGTTAGAGGGATTGATGGATTTCATTCTAGTCTGTTCTGGCTGGGAATAAAACCTGTATAAAACTCAACTAGGCTGGGTCTTACCGACTCTTCCTAATTTGTGACAACCATTCTTACAGGGTGCTACATCCAGTTTCCCAATAAATTTAGCCACCAACTAGTGTCCTTGCTCCCACCAATGTGCCCTTCTACCTCACTAGAGATATTTCCTTACTCTACTGCGGTGTCTTACTGATCATCTGAGATTTTTCCAGAGATAGAGATTATCTTACATCAGTCCCAAGTTTTCCATGGCTCCTTAGACACTGTAATCTAATTGGGAGAGATTACTGGCACAGCTGGGTTAGTACCCTAATATCAGATCTGCTTATCCCAGTTGACTTTCCTTTTCAATAGTATACTGCTCCTGAAATCGTAACTTCCCTCAAAACCAAGCCAAGTTATAAACTTGCAGGATTAAGCTGCCTTTGAACATAGTATGTTAACATCCACATCTATTGAAATGTTGGCATGATCCTAATAAACCCTAAAATTTTATCAAGACAATGCCACATGACAGCTCCTCAGGAATAGAACATGATTTTCTGTAAAACCACAAAAGTAGTTCATGCATATATTTCAGAAGCCTGTATACATTGTTTTACTGCTCTCTAGCTTTTATTTTCCCAGATTAGAAGCCAAAAAGAAGCCTGATGCTTTTACTCTGAAATATTTATGTTCACCATCCTCAGAGTTCAGCAATGACATTGGACTGTCTACAAGTTTGTTGGGTTTTCCTTCCAGTAATTCTGCACAGCACATAGTTATCTCCATCTGAACACTGGTTTGGTATATCTTAGAAAAGTTTTCTTCTGTTACTTCTTTGATATTGCTCTACCATGTTTCCCTGAAAATAAAACCTACCGATAAAATAAGCCCTAGCAGAATTTCTAAGCATTTGCACAATATAAGCCCTACCCCAAAAATAAGACTTAGTGATGGGCGTGGCTATGCAGTGCATCTGCACAGCCCATACATTTCGTCGCAGAGCGGTAAAGACGAGCAGCCCTTCTCATCTGCCCCACGAGAGCTCTATTGCCCCAATGCCAGTGGTTCTAAAGGAAATAGAGTCACAAGAAATTCAGGATGGAATTCGGGGTTTGGAGAGTTATGATGTTCCAGAAGATGACGACTTAACTATATTTAAATAAATGTAGATTGTTGTACCATACTTAACACATCCCCTTAAAATAAGCCCTAGGGTGTCTTCTTGAGGAAAAATAAATATAAGACCCTGTCTTATTTTCGGGGAAACACAGTGTATGTCCCTTTTTTGCTATTTCTGGAATTCCTTCTATGTGAACACCTGAATGTATGTTTAATCTTAATGTTTCTTATATTTTCATCTATTATTTTTATTTATAATTTCACTGCATTGGAAAATAACTCCACTTAATCCTCTTCAGAAGTCCACAATTTTTTTCTTGAGGGCCAGACAGTAAATATTTTAAGCCACTACCATCTCCATCATAGCTCTGACTCAACTCTGCCATTGCAATGTGAAAGCAGCTATAAACAATACATGAGTATAGCTATGCTCTGGTAAAAATTTATTTACAAACACAGGTGGCAGACTAGATTTGGCCTGCGAAGAGTAGTTTGCTCTCAATCAGTAAATTTTTCTGTAGTAACCACATACTTTTATTTACCCATTATGATAATTTTTTCAGGAGCTCTGTTATGTCATTGCAGTATTTTTTAATCTCTTTGAGAATTTGTATTACACGTTTTCGTATGTTCTCCCAAAATGCTTGACTGTACAGTCTACCACCACTAGGGAGCAAAATACTCTCATTTCTTTATTTCTCTAAATTTAGTTTCTTCGCCACCTTTCTCAGAGGAGCTGGTAAGAAATTCAGTCTGTGTTGTGGAGCCCTGCTCCACAGGATCATGTAAGACTTTCAGGCTCAGATGGTATCAATAAAGCCTAAACAGGGTCCAGATCCTGTGTCTCTGTTTTTAATTTTTCTATTAACACAACACACTGGTTTCCTGTTACCTTCTTGCATTTGCTGCTTCAGGTGCTCTTCGAGGTGCCTCCCACACGCTCCTGCCTCCGCCGCAGACCCACAGCCACAGCCACTCTCTGATCTGGGGTGGCCTGTGCCAGCAGTGCACTCATCTCTTCCACTCCACTGCTCATCTTTTCCCCAGACTCAGTTTGTCTATTTCCAACGACCTCATTCAACATACTTCTCTTCATACTATTCTCATTTGGGATGATAAAGCATGATTCCCTAAATGACCCTTAAGAAACAATGCTAGCTTCTCTGTCTTAGGATTAAGGTAGGGAAAGAAGACACTAATTTTGTGCCCCTTTTCTTTCTTGATAATAAAATGTTATATTTCCCTTAAATTTGCCTTGTTAGGAAGCCATTTGTCCAGGCACATCCAAACATATCTTCACCATCAGAGGATATGAATTTTCTCAGCATGTGGGCAGGACAAATCATTGGGGTTTCTTCCCCAGTAAGCCCCTCGGCTAAAGGGCGGAGGTTCTTGGCACCCTCCAGATAGGAACAGAAAAGGGCAGATGTCTCCAGCTGAAGACAAAAGACAGCAGTAAGGTTCCACACATCTGTAGGTCGGGAGACTTTCCCCAGAGCCTCGTAAGGACAACTGCTCCTGATGTGCACACAGCCACGTGGCTCCCCAGACAGCCCTCTCAGGTGGCAAGGGAACTGACATGGGTCAGGGACTCAGACTTCTCTCAGACCACTGGGAGTCTTGATCTCCCCTTGCCCTCTGGACGTGCAAAAGCAACTCCCTACATTTCTGAATCTGCATCATTTCCTCCGGAAGGGTGTGCCTGCTTCTTGGCAGAAGGCTCTATTTGTACCTCAACTCCACATCAAGTGATTTAATCTAACAGCCGAGTTACTGCAGGACTATGTTTGGGGAGAAAGTCACCCTGCTGCACTCAGGCCACCACCTATCTCACTCAGAAACGTTTCTTGAAAGAATGAATGGATACGGTTGTGAAAGAGGGATATTAACACACACTCACAAACAATGATACAGCAACATTCTGATTATTAAGGGAGGATATTCAAAAGCAGGTAACTGGCTACTCTCACACTGAAAAACAATGGATGGGTGACTTCAGCTTACTGCTATCACACTGATATTGGTTAACCAATTTATAATATAAATCTGAAAATAGTGAATGCTTTTCAACTTGGACTTTACTGAGTTGAGAGTCAGAATTTAGTACTGGAAGGTTTCTTCATGCAACCTAATCTCACCTTTTTAGAGGGGAAAGCAGAAGCTCTCAGCCCCTCCTCCTTAAGGCTGGAAGGGACACAGCTGCTCCAGGAACAGAAAGGACTGTGCTGCTGAAGCAGAGCAAAAGAGCAGGGACCTTAGATGAAAATATTCAGATAAGCAAGAGCCAGATCACATAGGGTGTGCAGGACTGAAGTGTACATCCTCGCAAGAACAAGGAAATAACTAAAAGGCTTTTGAAGCAGAAGAATGACACAATCAAATGGTTTCAAAAAGCTACTCCACCTAAAGGTGGAGAACAGGCTCGAAGAGGCCAAAAGGAGAAGTTATTACAGTAATGTTGGTGTTAGGGGTTACCTGAATTCAACTAATAGAGATGAAAAGAAGTGGTAGACTGAACAGGTGTTCAGTGGATAAAATCAATAGCATTTGGTTGTTGGCTGGATTTGGTAATTGAGAGAGAGGTAGGAGTTAAGAAATATACAATGTCCAGACACAGTAGCTCACTCCTGTAATCCTAGCACTCTGGGAGGCCAAGGCAGGAGGATCACTTGAGGCCAGGAGTTCAAGACCAGCCTGAGCAACAGCGAGAAACCCCTCTCTACAAAATATTAAAAAATTAGCCAGGCCTGGTGGGGTGCACCTGTAGGCTGATGCAGGAGAATCACTTGAGCCCAGGAGTTAGAGGTTGCAGTGAGCTATGATGATGCCACTGCACTCTAGGTGGGTGACAGAGACTGTCTCAAAGAAAAGAAATATGCAGACTTCAAATCTGAGTATAGTATGTGCAATTCACTGGGTTCTGAAAGAAGCTAAACTGGAGATAAGGGATTCAGAGTTACCAGGAGTGAGACTGGAAGTACCAAGGAGGGAACAGGCAAGGGAGGTGAAAGGTGATAAGGTCAATTAAAGACTGAAATACATTCATTGGATTCAGTACCATGAAGTCAACAGGCTCCACAGAGCACTGTGTCTGTGGAGTAATAGGAGCATAAGATACATGAGAGGACTGCAAGGAACTGCAGGTGAAAATGGAGAACACAGACAACTGGAGAAAGCCTGGTCTTCTGGATAGGAGAAAGACACATAGGTCAGTAGCTTTAGGAAGAAAAGGGCAGGAGGAGAGTGTGAATTTTTTTCCTTTAAGATAGGAAAGACTTGATTATGCTCAATTCTGGTGGGAAAGGTCTAGGAAAAGAGGTAAAGAAAGAAAAACTGAAGGTAAAGAAAAAAGACTTTCAACATAACAAGGTTCCAGAGAAGATAGGAAGGATGGATCCAAATACAGGTTGAGGTGTTTTTTAGACTCCTATTATAGCATTCTTAGCGAATCAAAAAGCTAGATTCTAAGCATTATTAAATATTCTAAAATATAATATTTTTCAGGCACAATGTGGACATTTAAGGAATGGCACCCTTTTTTGGTGTGCTGTATTAAGAATTCAAGATAGACACAAGATTTAACTCATGAGCAAACAAGGGAAATTCCAGAGTCAGGCCTCTGCAAAGAAAAACAGGAAATGGTACACTCTGCTCTGATACGTATTAACTGTTGTCAGTAGCAAAGAGCCACCGTGTTTCCTGGAAACAGACTTTATTCTTTATAAGGAACTTTTACCATCTGAATAATCCTTGCCATCCTTAAAATATTAACTTTTATTATGCATAAGGTCAAGGCCTAGCAGTAGACCCAAATGAATAGTTATGTTAGTGTGGAGGGGATTAGACAAAATGTCTCTTCCTGACATTTCCACATAGTTATATCACAAAAAAACCATTATTACAGATAATGAACTAATAATCTGGATAGATGCAAGGAGGAGAGGAAATAAAAAGGTTAATTTCAAAGTTTTTGCTACTGTGTGAACAAACCATCTCTAAAAATACATTCATGGAACAATAGGGTAATCTGAAAACTGGGTATTAGATGATAATAAGGAAGCATTTTAAACTATTTTTGTTTTGAGTGTGGTAATAATTGTGATTATCTTAAATAAAAAGTTCTTGCTCAGGCCAGGAGAAGTGGCTCATACCTGTAATCCTCGCACTTTAGGAGGCCAAGGCAGGAGGATCCCTTGAGCCCAAGAGATTAAGGCCAGAGACCACCCTGAGCAAGAACCAGACCCTGTCTCTACTAAAAATAGGAAAAATTAGGCAGGTGTGGTGGTTCACACCTGTAGTCCCAGCTACTTGGGAGGCTGAGCCAGGAGGATCACCTAAGCCCAGGAGTTTGAGGTTGCTGTGAGCTATGATCCCACTACTGCACTCTAGTTGGACCCAGAGAGGGCGAATGTGTCAAAAAAAAGAAAATTTCTAGAGATTCAAATTAATGTATGGCAACAGAAAGCAGATTAGTGGTTAGCTGGGAAAGAGTATGAGGGCTGAGGAAGAAAAGAGATTAGAAAGATCCCGAAGAACTCTGGGGCTGATGGATATGCTATCTCGACTGAAACTGCTGGGGGTTTCAAGGTACAAGTCAAAAAACATCGAAGTGTACAATTTAAATATGTGCCATTTATTGTATGTCAGTTATACCCGATTAAAGCCATTTTCTTAAAAAGAATCCGTATGTCTTAGAGATACATACTGAAATACTTTTGGATGAAATACCTAGAATTTGCTCTAAAATTATTGAATTGGAGTGGTTTGTGGAAGAAACAAGATGCGGCCCCACGGCCCCCCCCCCCCCCCCCGCACTTTTTGCATATATTTGATAATTTTCCTAATGTTTTTAAAAATCTTTGTTAATTCATGTAGTTTCCTGCTACTCTTTCAACATTACATAAAAACTTATATACTGTATACCAGCAGAAGTGGTGTGACACAGGTATAATAAACATTTATGATTTCACATCTGGTTTCCTTCAGAACTCAATTTTTTTTCTTCTTTTTTGAGACAGACTCTCCTCTGTCCCTTGGACTAGAGTGCAGTGGTGTCATCGCAGCTCACAGCAACCTCAAACTCTGGCCTTCAATGATCCTCCTGCCTCAGCTTCCCAAGTAGCTGGGACTACAGGCCTGTGCCACCACGCCCACATAATTTTTTCTACTCTTAGTAGAGTTGGGTCTCACTCTTCCTCAGACTGGTCTCTCAACTCCTGAGCTCAAGCAATCCTCCCACCTCAGCCTCCCAGAGTGCTAGGATTATAGGCTATCCAGAACTCAATCTTGTCATTCTTTCTCATGCCTTACAATTCTAAAGTAACTCTCTACCCACTTCCTGTCTTCCTCCGAAAACTATAAGACGACATCTTGCTCACATTTTGAGTTTTTAAAATATATACCACAGAGCTACCACACAACATATGGCTAGCCACACTATCAGTTTACTGTAACACTGCTATTCATATGCATCATTTATGCAGCACATCGCATGTTGCTAGTCTGAAAATAAATTAACCCAGAAAAACAGAAATGGCTGAAAGAATAAGGACCAGTAGACAGCGTGTTCAGTATGGTTCAGAGCTTCTGCTTTGTTCTCTGCAGTGTTTCCTTTTTTTGAGGTGGAGTTTCTGACCTCAGGCAATTCTCCCACCTCAGCCAACAGAGTAGCTGGGACTACTGGTGTGTGTCCCCGCACCCAGCTCTCTCTACATTTTTCTCAGCTCTGCCTGCCTACCTTCTTCTTGTGTCAGTTTCAGTCTTAGGCTGGTAGCAAGAGAAATGTAGCAAGTCTAACCCTCCGCCCGCATGCAGTGCATCTAGAGGAATAGCTCTTTATTAAAAACAAGGGAAGTTTCCCCTAATGTCTCCAAACTACCTCCTCTGGCCTAAGTTCTACCTGCTTTCTTGAACCAACCTCTGTAACTAGCAGAATGTCTTGCCTGGTCAAGCTCTCGAACTCCATCAATGTTAAAGAAGATGAGCTGTGATGATGGGCACAGAGCCTAAGCAAGAGTCACCTCCAGGTGAATGTCAAGAGAGGATATTCAAATTTCCTGCATCCAAACTGAAAACATAGTCTTACTTCTGTAACCCCTTCCTCCTCTTCATTCCCTATTTTGGTAAACAACACTTCTACCAGTACTCCAAGCCAGATTTTTGGGCCATCCCTCACTCCCCTCCTGCTGTCAGTCTAAGCAGCATGATATCCTGTGCATTCTATCCCTTCACACTCTCCATCCTTCCTTTATTGCCAAAGCTTTGGTTCAAGTCCCCTCGCCTTGATCACGGCAGTAGCCTTCTAACTTATTTCCTTCATTTTTATAACTTCTTTCCCTTCCCAATATTCTTTATGCTACATCTAGATCTACTTTTCTAATGTACAAATATGATCATGTCATTAAACAGTTTAAAACATTTCAATGGCTTTCCAGAACTTTTAGGATAAATTAAAAACTCCACAGCATATAAAGTCCCGTTTGTCTCTCCAGCCTCATCTTTTCTACTTCCTTCAGTTCTAAGCTTTCATCTGCTACTTGTAGTACTCTTAAGTATGCTATGCCCGCTCTCACTTCTGCACCCTGCGCCTGGAGGAATCTTTCTTTACTGTTCATTTCTTAATTTGCCTAACTCAGGCCTTGCTACTTTATACCCTCTGGCCTGGGGTTAGGTACTCCTCTGTGCTCCCAGACTGCTCTGCGTTCACCCACCCCAAAGTAAAATTTACATATAACACCAAATCTAAACTGTCTACTGGATGGTAGCTATGCTACTATATAAAAAGCATATAAGATGTGAGTCCACAAGGGCCAGCACCATATGTTGGCACAAGGTAATTCATCAAGAAATGTTTTTTGAATGAATAAATTCTCAAAGGTATAAACACTATATTCAGTTTTTAAGGCTTAATTTTTCAAATACATTTTTTGTAGCAATATTAATACTTTACTTCCCTCAGATTTTTGAGCATGGTGCCAATTATAGCATCTCAAAAACAGCAATTAATCTCTTAAAAGTTAAAACTTCCTCAAAGACTACTCTCTGGGCATCTAGCATGCAAACGCATGCCACAGAGGAGGAACTGAAGGCCAGGTTCCATACCGCTAACAGGAAACTGAAGGTAAAAGCACAGGGTTATATAGCCTCATGTAGTTCTAGAAGCAGACACAAGACAGTGAATAAAGAAAGTGAAAATACTTGCCATCTGGGACAGTGAAAAAAGCAGGAACTTACAGGGTACAAAATAGCCTTCATACATGTAAATGTGGCATAAGTAAATGAAATGTTGAAAGATATGCTACTAACTCAACTTTATGATCTACAAAGTCAGCTAGGTTGTGTAACTGAATCCTGTGTCTGTGAATTGTATCAAATAAACCCACGATTTCCACATTGTGTGTAGATGCATCCCAGCAAACATTCAGAGGTGTGCTAAGGGTATTTTCAACAGTGATACTCAACATATATAGGACACTGTGTGAACTACCAGCTTGAGATCATTTGCAGTTGCAACATTAGAGCATATATTCTTTTTAATGGAATATATTTGTAAAGTAGAGTTTTTTTTTTCCCACTGCAGCCACTAAAAAAAGTACTGTACCAAAGCCAGTATAGAACTAGGAAAGAGGGGGGTGGTGTTCTATACTGGCTGTACCAAAGCCAGTATAGAACTAGGAAAGAGGGGGGTCCACAGTTTGAGAAACTACATGATGTCTAACACGCACAAATGTAAGTATATAATTGTGGTTATTTAACAATGAAATAAAATTATTTTTCCTTTCAATTTAAGTCTATTACTTTTTTCAGATGGCAGAGTTGTCAGGACATAAATCATTACTAAGCTGTTTGTACCAAATTACTTAGTAAACAAACCTATACAGTATTTCTCTTGGCCTAAGGGCACCGTGAAAAAAATTACAGAAGTTGAATCAAGGGCACCAAAAACAAAGTTTTGGAGCCAATGAAATAAGCTGAGATTTTTGAAATATCAACAGTGTAATTAGGCACCTGGCATTTCTAAAACAAATGGTTATTTCCCTGTGATGCCACTGACAGCCATTCCCTGTGTGCATGAGCTCTTTCGTGTTGCCTCCTGTTATCCATCTAATTCACAAGACAGATAAAAAGATTAACAAAAGTTTACAATATAGAAATGAATCTGACATTTTTTCATACAAAGGAAAAGGATTTCCCCAGTGGATTTTCATTAACACAAAAAATGAAAACACTCGTCAAAAAACCATGTGAAATGCCCTCACCCCAAATCTCTTCCCACTTGGCAATCATCTATCTATTCATTCGTTAAGACCCACTCAAATCTGATCCTCTAAATTGAGATTGTTAGATATTGTCTGATCTGAACGTTCAGAGCATATGGCTCACATTTCAATTATAACACTTAAAACATTGTATTATAATTTATCTGCTTACAGTTTGACTTTCCTACATTACTAAGAGTTCTTCTATGACAGTAGCTGTGCCTGACACACAGTAGACAGTAAATGACTGTTGAATGAATAAAGGCTTTTAAAGAACAATGTCAACTCAGTTCTCTAAAAACTGTTTGTCTTATCCAACATTATTACCAAATATTTCTCAAGGACCTATTATATTTGGAAGATGTAAAAAATGTAATGCCAATTCTACTGGAGTTTATATTCCCACATAAAAATTACTTATCTGCTGGTTTAATTTTCTATTTCACAGAAATGCCATGTCCTACAGAATAGTTTCAATTTTCATCACAGTTTTAGTTTACATACTGTGTGGAAATTCTAAAGCAGGGGTTCTCAGACTTTACTGTGCATCAGAATCCTTAGGTTTACTAAAGCCTAGGTTGCTGAGCTCCTAGTCAGAAAATTTCAGATTCAGCAAGTTAGGGATAGGGCTTGAATTTGCATACCAAACAAAATTCCAAATCATGCTGATGGCTCAATGGCGCTAAAGATTAACAGCAGAATATTTAAAAAGTAAAAATGGGTAATACTTAAGAGTACTCATTAAATGCCAGGCAAAATTCTAAGAACTTTAAATACATGACCTCATTTGCCAGTACCTTAACAGCAGTATGGGAGATTTTCACACTCTCTTCAAGAGAGATCCTCTGGCAAACTCTCAACTCGATGTCTTCTAGCCTTTGCTCAAGTCCCCATTTGCTCACCTGTCGTACTCCCTGAACAAAGTTTTATAATTTTCTGTGTCTATTTTAATTAATTGGGAAGCCATTAGGTTGAATGGTTCTTCTTATTAAAAATGACTGTACAACAACCAAGCCACTAAACAACATGATTCTCAATTTTTTTTAAATACAGTTTTCATCATAAAGAAGAGCCCGTTCCTTTCTCATGGACTGGAGATAGCTAAATAAACTTCAACTCCATCCTTCTCTCATATCACCTACTTCTGTTTTCCACAGCACATTTCAAGTGTGAGTCATGGTTTTATTCCCATAATGATTTGATAATCAATGCTTATATAGAGATCCCTATGTGACATATATCTGTTTACCGGTACCAGTGATAACTTGAGCTACTAAATCCCTACCTCCCATCTGTGACCATGGATTCCTTTACCGCTGTGTCAGACCACATTTGAAGGTAATGTCTAAATTATACTATCCTATACTTACAAATAGTAACTCAAAACAGAGCACGAAGTTACAAAAAATCATTAGAAGTAAAGGTAAAATGAAAGGATTACCATGACTTTAAAAAATACAAAAAGTAATTCATTTCAAACTAATTTATCAACATGTATTTAGTAAGTTCTGACACAGTGTTCAAAATAAAACACAGCCATTCTCCTCTAAGTGCTTGTAAGGGGAGGAGGGTGAAAACCATATAAATACACTGCTATGATAACACAGGTAGCCTCCACCTTTTGCTCATTATCTTTCACACCAAATTCATTTAATGTGGTACAAAAGTCAAAGACAACTGGACCTAAAGGTTTACAGACTCTGAGTTCACCATAACTCTGCTGAAGGTAAATAACAAACATTAAGTCTCCAGCTTTTCTCTGACTTTTTCACTTTAGTTATTCTATCAATACGATGTGAAATCACCTCAACATTTATTTCGGTATTTGGTAAAGAGACTCAAATTTCTGACATTCAAACTATAAATCAGGCCAGGCACAGTGGCTCACACTTGTAATCCTACCGCTTTGGGAGGCTGAGGCAGGAGGATTGCCTGAGGCCAGGAGTTTGACACCAGCTTGAGCAAGAGCAAGACCCCATCTCTACAAAAAATAGAAAAATTAGCTGGGTGTGATGGCACATGCCTGTAGTCCCAGCTACTCAGGAGGCCAAGGCAGGAGGGATCACTTGAGCCCAGGAGTTTGAGGTTGCACTGAACTATGATGATGCCACTGCATGCTAGCCCGAGATACAGAGCAAGGCTCTGTCTCAAACAAAAACAAAACTCTAGACAAAGAGTTCTTTGTGCAATTCATACATCCTTAATTTTAAATTTATTTTGATTTGTGTTAATACATTTATTTCAACTTTTTTCTTTTTACAGCTAAGCAGAAGTTTAGGTTATTCTACACCCATAATGCATAATAAATATTTTATAGTTCTTAAGATATTTGAGGCAACTTTCATATTCATTCCAGAGTAGTTAATAGATATTCAAACTGACCAACTGAGATTTCATTTCTGCCTTTCTACATAAACAGCCATAAACTTTATAGTGGACATATGCCATTTCTGCATACTTGGTTTCTTCTGAAACTACAGCCTCCCTCCTCTCCTTTAGGGAAACCACCTCTTCCTGACCCCAATCATATGATTCTGATAGGCTGCCAACCACTCTAGTCCACAACCTTGACTACAGTGGTGTGCATAGGACACAAATGGGGCCAGAATCCTTCCCTGGGAAGGACTCCAGCAGAAGGAAGCCTTCTCTTCCTCATGGTAGTTAAACTGGGATGATGAACCTGGAGCTGGGGGCTGCCCTGTTTCCTCTAAAGGAAAACACACCCACCTGTAAGTCACAAACTAAGCAGCCAAAGTGCAAAGACTAGAGAAAGGGACAGTGAGGAGAGTCTTTACAGTGTCCCAGGTCCTGGATACAGATGTTTAAGCAGCTGGATCCATCCTTTCCATGGGTGGTCATACGACTTGATAGAACTGCCTGCGGAAGTCTGGCTTCTAGGATTCTGGTTTCTAACCAAAAATCCCCGATTAATATGTTAAGTGAAAATGGAAGAGAAAGTGTTAGATACTGCAGAGACTGAAAAAAAATCTGCTCTTTAATAACTGAGTATCCTACTTTGGATTCAAAATTCTCATATTTAGGTCAAAACTTCAGAAAAATAATAAACATTTTCCATATATGAATTGATACGGTATTTTCCACTGTGGGAAAAAATAAATGATAATTCTGCTTGTGTGGCTTCCAGAGCTTAGCTCACTCGGTGGAATGCTAGCAGTGGCCCTCAGGTGACAAGAGTTTATGTAAGAGGCATTTCTGTAAGAGATGAGAGTCACACCATAGATCACCACAGAGAAATCAAAACAATGAGCTAGTGTTACATGCATAGAATTATCTAAGTACAGAAAGGTAAAATATTTCATGATGGAAATATTTAAAAATAAATAGGTAAGTTGCTGTTAATGCACTTAAAATCTAATCCTAAGTGCAGTGCTGTCTATATTTTTCCCTTTAGGAGTTTATAGATAACTTTTTCCTACTCGATATACATTTTACAGCTTGTGACAGATGAGAAGTTTGCAGGAGGCCCCCAAATTTGTTTTTAAAAGGAATCTCTAGGCAGGGAGTGGTGGCTCACCGCTATAATCCTAGCACCCTGGGAGGCTGGGTGGGAGGATTGCTTCAGTTCAGGAGTTTGAGACCAACCTGAGTAAGAGACCCCATCTCTACCAAAAATAGAAAAATTAGCTGGGGCGCTGGTGGCACATGCCAATAGTCCTAGCTACTTGGGAGCCTGAGGCAGGAGGATCGCGCGTGAGCCCAGGAGTTTGAAGTTGCAGTGAGCTATGACAATGTCACTGCACTCTACCCAGAACAACAGAATGAGACTCAAAAAAAAAAAAAAAAAAATTCTAAGCAAATCCTGTGAACTTTTCAAGGGCAAAACTGCTAAAAACCGAGCTGAAGGAACTAATTGTTCTTATCCCTCAGTAAGAGGTCTGAAGTGAACAGAGAGTTGTTCTTCTCCTTAAAGGTAGTAACTGGTTTAAGTTACATATTCCAAGTATGAAAACTGAAGTACAAAATAGGCTTTAAAAAAAAAAAAACTTATCTGAAATAGCTTTTTAAGTACTAATGATGTGTGTGCGTATGTATGTTTTTAATGGTGTTAAAAGCCTTTATACTAGAAATTTCTGTCACCCTGGGTCCATCTGAGATTGTTTCTGTACACTGTGTGTATATGTTATATACAGTATACCTACTGATAATTTCAGTGAGCAATTGACAAAATACCATGTATATTACACAAAGAAAATATGATTGTAATATGATGGCCTACACTGATTTCAGGGGAGAAAGCCCTATACTGGACTTGTAACTTGTAGAACTGCAAGAAAAATCTGTGTTAAGCCAATAAGCCTGTTACAGCAGCCATTGGAGACAATGCATGTAGAGAGATCATACTATAGGCCATTAAATATAAAATGTCCAATTTTGAATCAAAAGTAGTTATGTCAAACAAGTAGTAGTATAATTAATCAAAGTATGCACCTAAACTGTCAACACAGTTTTGCATCTTAACGGTAGCTTGTTGTGTATGTCAGCAGCAAAGAAGCCTAGAGAACAAGTGGCCATGAAATCACACAACGCATTTTCCACAGCTTATTAAGAAATGAATATTTTTCCTTGCAAGAAGTGGCCCAAAGCCTGGAAAAAGTGATATTCAGTTGGTGAAAGGTGTGGTGATACGGTGGATGACAGAGAGTTTCTACATCTAGCTTCTGTAGTTTGAGCAGTGTTGTTTGTGCAGCATGTGGTCAAGCACTGTCTTGCAAGAGAATTGGCCTCTTTATCAACAATCTCTCGGCTGCTTAATGACAAGCATCCTCATTATTTTGTTGCAGCAGACATCTGCTGTAATCTCGACTGACCAGGTTTCATGAAGCTGTAGTGGATGTTACTAGCACTGGACCCCCAAACACCATTAGCTTTTTTGGATGAACATTTGGTTTTGGACTGTGTTTCGGCACTTCATCTTTATCCAACCTTTGTGCCAAATGCCTGCGATTGTCAGAAAGAATCCATTTTTCATCACACTTTATACGGTGTAGAAATGGTTCACCTTTACATCGTTACAGCAAAGAAAGGAAAGCTTCCAGGTGATTTCTCTGCTGATGCCCGTTTAATTCATGCAAAATCAATCTATCCAGCTTCTTTATGTTGCCCATTTGTTTCAAATGGTCCAATACTGTTGGACTAGTAACATCAAACCTTGCTTCTAATTACACATAGGTAGTTCACTTCCACTACAGCTTTCAGCTCATCATTATCCACCTTGGTCTCAGGTCACCCATATGGCTCATTTTCAAGATTAAAATCACCAGAACAGAACTTCTCAAACCATTCACATCTGTGCATTCATTAGCCACATCTTCCCAAACACTTCGATGATATTTCAAGCTGTCTGCACTGCATTGGTTCCACGATTAAACTCATCATATTCAAAAATAACAAATTTTTGACTTATCCATGGTTTCACAAAAATTGCTCTTAAAAAATCTAAAAGATAATCACGAGCAAAAATGTAAATTTGAAAGACTGCGGATGCACCTTCACAAGAAAAATAAAGCAAGAGGTGTCAAAATGAAACGTCAGAGTGTTAGAGACATCAACTGCCAAACTTACTACTTAAGAAAATCGGACATTTCATATTTAATAACCCAATAACTAAAATGACTATATTAAGTCTCAGATTATTACTTAAATCCTAATTTTTCTTTAGTCACAGATTACATATAATCATAAACATTTTTCTACAATGCATTACCTAGACTTTACCTTATTCCTAATTCTAAAAATAATAAAATTTGAGTTCCTTACCAATTCCTTTCCCTATTTGTATACACCAAGGCCATTTGAGAATCAGAACCCAATTCACACTAACTCTACACAAAGAAAGGCTTAATCTTCATTCTTGTATCCAGGCTTATTAAACTCAAAAGTAAAAAAATTTCATGCTATTGGTGTTTTAGAAGTGACTTTATTTTAGCTATTTTAAGAATTTACCACCTTATAAAAAGAGGCAGATTTTCACATCATTTACACAGTGACAGAACTTGTAATTGAAGACTGTGTTTTCTAAGTAAACATAATTTCCCAGATGTGGTCAGATGACTCGCAAACAATAGATCTTTTAAGAAATGCTTCAGTATTCATATAAGCTGCCGGTATTCATATAAGCACCAAAAAAAAAAAAAAAACAGAAAGAAAGAAACTCACACTGGCTCCACTTAACAGTGCCTGCTAGATGAGGTAGATTTTCTTTATGAACACAGGATAAACAGTATTTTCTAAGGGACATGTAGAAACAAATTAGGCTTATTTGCCATATATATTTTAAATTATTTAACCACAAGTATTTTTCCCTCCTATTCATAAAAAAAAAAAAAATTCCTGAGTTTCTTCTGCTTTCCTTTACACAGTAATTATTTTGTCCTAGTAAAGGTAATATAATACTGTTTAACTCCAGAGCTCCATGCTCTGACTTCTGTAATGTGGGGATATGCTCACCTGAGGGATGATCAAAATGATCTACTGAGAAGTTAGAGGAAAATACTAGAACTTCTATTTTTTTCATCTCTTAAAAAATTAAGCTCTAATAATAATTAGTATATAAGTTGACAAAGATGCCTGGTGGCTACTATCTTATTTCTACAACAGTTACTAGGAACAGAATAAGGAGAATGTGCTAAATTTGATTCATGCCTAAGTATACATGAAACTAAACATAAAAACGAAAGATGTTATAGTATAATGTCGTAATCTGCTTCAATTTATCTAAATGTGCCTTTTTCTATACTTTGAAAGAACTGATCTTATGTTACAATATAAATGGAATATGAACAGAAGTATGGAAGACTGGGGAATTTTACTTTAAGAAATCTCTAATTTGTACAGATATATATAATCCTGAGATGTGTAATCCTGAGGCTCACAACCTACGAGTCAAACAAGTCAGGGTTACTGTTCACTCTCTCTTTTGGTTTCTTTTTTTAAGACTAGTCAAGTGCAGTAGTGAGAAGAGGGGAAAGAGCAGAACAGTTCAATCTGTAAATGACTGAACAATCGAGATAGCTCACTACCTTCACACCAACCTGTTCACTCTCATATTAAAATGCAAGACAATACAAAGCTAAACTTAACCACTATTACGTTCTTCCTCACTTGATAAAGATTTTAAATACCATGAAAATACTATGTGTTGATGAAGATACGAAATAATGGAACACTCAAACTGCTGGTGGGAATGTAAAAGAAAAACATCAACTTTGAAACAATTTGCTCTTGCATGGTCAAGGTGAACAGACTTTACAGCCAATAATTTCACTCCTAGGCTCCTAGGCATATACCCTAGACCAGGGGTCCCCAAACCATTTTGGCACCAGAGACTGAGTTCATGGAAGACAATTTTTCATTGGGGCGGGGGTGGCGGGGAGCTAGTGGCGATTGTGAGCAATGTGGAATGGCTATAAATACAGATGATGAAGTCACTCACCTCCTGCCATGCAGCCCCCCCCCCCCCCCCCCCCCCCCCCGCCAGTTCCTAAGTTTAATGGAAGACAATTTTTCCCACGGACTGGGGCAGGGGGCGCGCTATTCTGCCACCTGGTCATGGGGGACCACAGCCCTAAAAAAACTCATGCACACGTTCACCAGGCTACACATACACAAATGGACAAAAGAACAATGTTCTTAATGGTTGCATCTGGTATCAACCCAGATTATAAAAAACTATAATGGATAAATCTATTATGGTACAGCCATACAAAACAATAAAGAAAAATGAACATGAAATTTAGCTGCCTACATGTATATGGATCTTATAATACTGAATTAAAGAAGAAAACACGAAGGATTACATCCAGTTATGACTCCATTTAAAGTCAAAACAGGGCCAGGCACAGTGGCTCACGCCTGTAATCCTAGCTCTCTGGGAGGCCGAGGTGGGCGGATCATTTGAGCTCAGGAGTTCGAGACCAGCCTGAGCAAGAGCGAGACCCCATCTCTACTATAAATGGAAAGAAATTAATTGGCCAACTAATATATATAGAAAAAAATTAGCCAGGCATGGTGGCGCATGCCTGTAGTCCCAGTTGCTTGGGAGGCTGAGGCAGCAGGATTGCTTGAGCCCAGGAGTTTGAGGTTGCTGTGAGCTAGGCTGACGCCATGGCACACACTCTAGCCTGGGCAATAAAGTGAGACTCTGTCTCAAAAAAAATAAATAAATAAAGTCAAAACAGGCAAGCTAAACTGTATTGTTTGGGAGACATATATAGATGGTAAAAAATCATGGAAGTTATGCAATTCCACCAGATGTTGAAACAGGGATGTATGTAATTGGAAAGGACACAGGAGGGTTCTGGGATGCTGACAATGTCCTATTTCTTACCTTGAGTAATATCTGCTTCACAATACATTTGTTTCATAATTATCATATGTACATTTATGTGTAAATAAACCCTTTTAAATTATTAATTTTTATATCATAATGGTACTGTGGTTATGTTAAGTCTTTCTTAGGGATACATATTGAAACAATTATGGATAAACTGAAGTAATGCCTCAGATTTGACTTCAAAATAATAGAGGAAAGGAGAAAGTGGATGGAATAAAGGTAAAGATAAGAATTGAAATTGTTGAAGCTGGCCGGGCGCGGTGGCTCAAGCCTGTAATCCTAGCTCTCTGGGAGGCCGAGGTAGGCGGATCGTTTGAGCTCAGGAGTTCGAGACCAGCCTGAGCAAGAACGAGACCCCATCTCTACTATAAACAGAAAGAAATTAATTGGCCAACTAAAATATATATAGAAAAAAAATTAGCCGGGCATGGTGGCACATGCCTGTAGTCCCAGCTACTTGGGAGGCTGAGGCAGCAGGATTGCTTGAGCCCAGGAGTTCGAGGTTGCTGTGAGCTAGGCTGACGCCACGGCACTCACTCTGGCCTGGGCAATAAAGTGAAACTCTGTCTCAAAAAAAAATAAAAAAAAAAGAAATTGTTGAAGCTGTGAGATGGATCTATGGGCCTCATTATACTACTGTCTACTTTTGAATATGTTTAAAAGGTTTCATTAATACAAAGTTTTTTAAAAGCCTTTATGGAAATAACTAAAAAATGAAGACATACACTAGCTTCAGAAATAGGAATACTCGTATCTATAGATTTAGTGCAAGTCTAATCCAAATTCCAAAAGGGCTTTTGGAAAACCTAACAAATTAATTTTAAAATGTATATGGCCATTCCATGTAAACATAATATATAAATATATAATATATATAAATAATATTTATATTGCATATAAATATTTATACAGAATGGCCATATAAATTTTAAGAATGGCCAGATCACTAAAAAAGAACAAAAAGAAAGGGATCTGCCTTCCCAGATATCAGGACAATATAAAGCAAACTTTAGAAGGTATTGTGGAATTGGCATAATGATGAACCATGGGCTAACATAATCTATAATCAAACTCATCATGTATGGAAGCCTGATACACTATTACATACTGCATACCAGTGGTGAAAGGAAAGACTACTTAGTAAGTAGTTGTGGAACAGAGGGTTCCCCATATAGAAAATAAATTCAATTAAATCCCTTCTTCAAAAATCAATTCCAGGCTTCTATGTAAAAAGGCAAAAATTTTCCATTTTTATAAGTAAATTTAGGTGAAATCTTTATTACTCAGTGTAAGAAAACATTCTCTTTTTAATTTTTTTTATTTTTTTTTTTCTATTTTCAGTTGGCCAATTTTTTTTTATTATTATTATTTTTGTTTTATTAGTAGAGACGGGGGTCTCACTCTTGCTCAGGCTGGTCTCAAACTCCTGAGCTCAAACGAGCCACCCACCTTGGCCTCCCAGAGAGCTAGGATTACAGGCGTGAGCCACCACGCCCAGCCAGAAAACATTCTTAAACACAAAAACGTACACCAAGAAGATAATGTTAGTTAAGTACCGTGTTTCCCCAAAAATAAGACCTAGTGATGGGCGTGGCTACACAGCGTATCTGCACAATCCATGCATTTCCTTGCAGAATGGTAAGATGACAAGCAGCCTTTCTCATCTGCCCCATGAGAGCTCTATTGCTTGCCATGAGAGATCAGGGCCAATGGTTCTAAACTAAAGGAAATAGAGTCACCAGAAATTCAGGATGGAATTCGGGGTTTGGAGAGTTATGATGATGTTCCAGAAGAAGATTACTTAACTATATCTGAATAAATGTAGATTACTGTACTGTACTTAAAAAAATAACACATCCTCTGAAAATGAGCCCTAGGGTGTCTTGAGGAAAAATAAATATAAGACTCTGTCTTATTTTTGGGGAAACATAGTATGTTTTAACACATATAACCAACAAATAATTTGTTTTCAGAACATAAAGGGAGGATTATGAAAAAATAAATAGAAAATGTGCAAAAGACATGAACAAGCATGTCTTTCACAGAAGAAACCATACCAAGTAATTAAGCACATAAAGAAATGCTTAATCTCTTAGCAATCAGAAAAGAACAAGACCATAAAATCCCATTTTACCCATCAGATTAGCAAAAATTTAAAAGTCAGAAAAAATCAAGCATTAATGAAGAAGTAAAAGTGGAACTACACCACAGTGATGTGGAAGCAATTATCACTTTGGAAAATAGTTTGGTACTATCTTGTACAATTGATCATGCCCACACCTCACAACTGAGAATTTCTACTTCTAGATATAGGTTAGAGAAACAAGGATACTAAAAGTCATGTGTGTACTAAGCTATATGTACAAGAACTTACAGCCTAGTGTGTAACAGAAAAAAACCGAAAACTAGAAGCTATTCTACTGTCCACCACTAGGACATCTGTATTGGGTGGTGGTTTACACCTGTTTATTGGTGTGCACCTTATATAGTTTTATTTATTTTTTGTATAAAACAGTTTCAAAAGGAATTAAATTTCTTTTAAATATTACTTTTGCTGATGTCACATTTTAAGTAACTAAAAATTGCAACCTCATGTTTACCAAGAAATGACTTGTTTCATTTTGAGGTATGGAGTTTAAAAACTCTAATCTGAACTGAATAAAGATCAATTTAAGAAAAGCATTAAAGCAAAATTTCCCCTGCCAATTACAAACCTATGAAAGCATTACAATTTCAAAAAATAAATGGCTTTCTACTAACTTCTTACCCCCTTTCCCATCTTGAACCCACACTGCATGCTGTGGACATTAGATTACCAACGGACAGTTCCTAACTGGTTAAGGACACAAACAATAGGGTTAGCACACCAAAACTTGTCTGCTCCACTGTTTTGCCAAAAGACTTTCTAGCTTGTTTGTGAGTACACATAGCCAAACTCGAACTTTCTTCACAGTTATAGTAAAGGAGCTGCAGAGGTACAATACACAAGGAATACCATCTAGTACACCCCAAAGTGACTGTCTTCAAGAAAATATGGTGGCCACTCCTAAGGCTGGAGAGACAGTTCCAATATATTAAATGGTCTTTGGAATTTCTAGGTTTAACAGTATAGGTAAAACATTTCAATCAGTCCTCTAAGATGCCTTTCTAAAAAGTAGGGTTATTTTTCATTTTTCAACTGATAATTTTCTATTTGTATTAAGTGAATTCATTTATCTGTTTTGAGATGACTGGTTATATAATGTGGTTTTGTGTGAAATTAAACAAATCAAGAACATGTACATTTGTTTTCAGAAAAAGAAGAAAGACATTATACTCACACCTCATTTAGGGTGTGGAACATGGTTCCTGAAAATGGAAGTGCTAAATAAATCTGTGCCATCTGAGGTTGTTATAGCATAATAGCTATGGAGACACATCATAGCTTGACCATCATAGCTAGACACACATCACTTGACCAATCACTCTTCTGCTCTACATAAATCCCCTGAAATCATGAAATGCCCTCGGTTAGAATTTCCTCTAGCCACTTTTCATGGAATTGTTGGCTAATCCTCTCTGGCTGCACTAATGACTTTGATGTTTTCCAGAATGTCTAAAGGTCTTACAGCAACCCCTAGCTATCTACTGATCCACCCCCCACCCTCGTTTCCTCAATCCCTTCCGCTGAAGAAAACTGGAAATGTCTAGACACTAAGCACAGTGCTCTTCTGTTGTTTCATGTGGCAGGTCCACACCATCACTTACACACATTCACATACCCCACTATTATAGGTTAAAACTACACATCAGAACAATAAATGGCAGAAAGAAAAGCCACCACAAAGACTAAACAACCTTATTGCAGAACATACTCTACACTCAGTTCAGACAGCTGAGGAGGCCTCCCTGGAGAAGTGTGCAGGAAGGAGTAAGGAGCTCACTTGGCTAGAGTGTACAGTAGAGTTAGTCAGTGCTGATTCTCAGTCTGATCATATAGTAAGTCAACCACGAGAAAAAGTGTCTGTCCTTCCACTTCATTTTTTGCTCAAAACCATTCAATAATAAAAAGAATAAAAGCCAAAGTCTTTTCATGACCTGAAAGGCCAAACATGAGCTGCCTTTGGTTACCTCTCTGGCCTCATTCCCACCACTGGCCCCTTGGCTCATAGCCACTCTGCCTTCTTTAATATTCCTCTCACACACACAACCCTGCACTTCCTAATCCCTGATTGAAATGCTCTGCCCTACCTACCTTTGTGTCTTACTCCCTATATGTCACCTCATTGATGCATTCCCTGAACACCCTATTTAAAGTATACCTCCATTTCTCCTACATCATTCTCTACCTTCCTTTTTTTTATTATTTCAGAGTATTACGGGGATACAAATGTTTTGGTTACATGGATTGCTTTTGTCTTTCTCTATCTTCTTTTCCTGCTTTCTTTTCCCAGAGCAGTTATCATCACCTGATATCATATACACTTTTTTTTTTTTTTTGAGACAGAATCTCACTCTCTTGCCCAGGCTAGAGTGCATCAGCCTAGCTCACAGCAACCCCAAACTCCTGGGCTCAAACAATCCTTCTGTCTCAGCCTCCCAAGTAGCTGGGACTACAGGCTGGGACTACTGCCGCCATGCCTGGCTAATTTTTTTCTATATGTTTTTAGTTGGCCAATTAATTTATTTCTATTTATAGTAGAGATGAGGTCTCACTCTTGCTCAGGCTGGTTTCGAACTCCTGACCCTGAGCGATCCACCTGCCTCTGCCTGAGTGCTAGGATTATAGGTGCAAGCCACCACACTCTGCCCATATATACATATTTGTACAGTAAGTATCTTCTCCACTAGAGTGAGAGCCAGGAGGGTAGAAATGATGTCTGTTTTATTATTATCTCATCAGTACCTGGCTCATTATAGAAATACCAGAGTGTTATTAATTATGTAAATATATGGTAACTGTGTGTATGTCTAAAATAATACATTTCACAAACAGCATCACAAAAAATCAGTGCCCTGTGGGGAAACATTAGACGGGAAGACAAATAATATAAAAAGAAAAGTGGTGTTTTTTCCCCTGTAAATCAGTGTTCATTGTTTTTAAGCTTACCTTAGAAGTTCACCAGTACTGTGAGGCACAACAAGTAGGTAAAGAATTCACTACAGTTCTATAAACAGCTAACAAATCTCTCTTTTGGTTTAAACTAAATTGCAAGGCAGCAACCATCCAATTTAAAATCTATAACCTTTGCTATATCTAGCAATAGCAACTACAGCATTGACAGTCACTTAAAAAGTTTCAGATTACCATGGCTCAAAACATTGGGACCTTATACTCTGTACTGTACTGTATTAAAATGAAGGAGTAGGAAGAGAAAAATGATTCTTATGCTACTACTGAGAAAAATCCATTCTATTTTCTTCCCAATATCAGGCTGTTCCTTTTTCACACATGGAATGTGCAAGAGCAGGGGGTGATAAAAGAACAAGTGGGAGAACTGGCACGCAGCACTTAATTTCAGTAAATACTCTGAAAAAGAAAATTTTAGAGATGACCAAGCAGCTTTCAGATAAGGCAGTCTTGCTACTGTCCAGTAGAACATTAAGGATATTTTTGTAGAATGTAAAGAGACATCAAATTATTAATGCATTCTTTAAATCTGTTTCCTGGTGCCAACAAGCAAGCTATTATTCCAACTACGATGACCACAGGCCCTGCAAGCCAAAAAGGTTAAGAAATCAGATATCCACAGAATTTTTGTGGAATATTTCACATAAATATGTATTTATTAAACAATAACACAATACTAACATGTTAAATATTGTATGCAAAAAATTAAGTTACAAATCTTCAGCAGAAAATGTATTTCTGATATTTCATTCTTGTAACTCTAAGCCTTTATGTTCCTGCTACTTAAATTTCTTATCTGTGCCTTTCTATTTTAGCTATTTAGTATACCTGTATAACATGCCTGAACAGAATTCACTTTATTATAATGTGAATACTGGCAATCAATCAATCAATCAATCAATCAATCTTGAACAAATCTGGCAAACAAATTGCCAAATATGGCAATTTGACTTCTGGTTTCCGATATGTAAGGAGCTCAGAAGTCATCATTCCCATCCACGTAACAAGAAAAAGGCTGAACAAATGGAAAACCCAACATCTTAGATCCACCGGAGAAATGAGGTTACACAGAAAACTGCTGCCCCCAAAACTAAAGAGACAGGCAGGCAGGCACAGAGAATCACACCTCAACCAGAACAGAAACCTACAAGCAGAAACTCTGCAGGATCCAGTACCAGTGTAGGGAAATCTAAACTGTAATTTATGAATAGCTGGAGACTCAGTGTAGACAGGTTTAAGAGTTAAAAACTCCAGGGGTGCCTGGTCTTAGGCAGGCCCCCACACTTCTGTGGGTTTTACCTCCAGCAACCTTACCTACCAGGTTCTCACAGTAGAGATCAGAGAAAAATCTCCTGTACTTCAGCAAAGGGAGGGGAAAGGCAGCCATGCTGAACTATACCAGAGCAGTCTGTTCTTCTAATAAGGCTTGCCCTCAAAAGAAACTATTTCACCAGAGCCTAACCAACTGGGTTTTACCAAACACTAACCAAGTTGGGGGAAGGGAAATAAATATCCAACTTCAGTCTGCTCTAGCCTTTTTGTCTCACTTGGGGATAAAAACAAAACAAAACAAAACTGAGAAGCACTTTTGTGTAGGTCACAGCCAGGGGCCCAGACTCACTGGAAATCTGAGACCTAATCATAGCACTATATAATGTTTCCCCTCTCCCCACACCTTACCACACACCTACAGGGCTCCCATATAAAGGGATTACAAAAGAAGCAAGCACTTTAGTCTCAAACTCAAAGACAAGAGAGGACAAACGCAAAGGCACAAGAGGAAACTTTATCCTCCAACACCTATGGCAACACCTAAAGCTACAATACATAGTAAAATGGCCTAAACCCCAACCAGATAAACATGAAACCTCACAATAAATGCCTATTTACCATGGCTCCTTTCACCCAGTATATCATCATGTTCAACAAAAAATTACAAGGCATACTTAATATGGCAATAGGACTCAAGTGCTCCACAATCTTTAAAACACTGTTGAAAATGTAATCTTTGATAACATCGTAGATTATAAAAAGTCAGGATAAGCAAGGATATTCAGCTAACACTAGCACTATTCAACATTATACTAGGTCTTAGTTAATTCAGTTAAGATTCCAAAAGGATAAACAGTTTAAATATCAGAAAACAACTAAAAAATGCCACCATCTGGAGATATTTACAAGACATAAGCATTTCAACTAACTATCAAACTAATTCAAAACCAGGCATGATAGTGCATGACAGTAATCCCAGCTACTTGGGAGGCTGAGGAGGGAGGATCACCTGCATCCAGGTGTTTGAGACCAGCCTGGGCAACATAGCAAAATCCTGTCACAAAAAAATGATAATAAAAATAAAATTTTAAAAACTAATTCAAGTGTTCAGTAAGGAGTCTGGATTAAAAATTAGCATATAAAAATTATTAGGTTCCTATACACTAGTAATAATCAGTTAGGAAATATAAAAATAGGACTTCAAATAGTAAAAAAGAAACAAAATCCATACAATATCTAGAACAAATCTAACAAGAAATATGCAAACTTATGTAATAAAATTTTAGGACTTTATTAAAGAATATGAGACTGGGTGCAGTGGCTCACACCTATAACCCCAACACTTTGGAAGGCTAAGGCAAGAAGACTGCTTGAGCTCAGGAGTTCAAGACCAGCCTGAGCATTAGCAGGACCCTGTCTCTACAAAAAACAGAAAAATTAGCTGGGCATGGTGGCATGTGCCTATAGTCCCACCTTCTTGGGAGGCTGAGGCAGGAGAATTACTTTAGCCCACAAGTTTGAGGTTGCAGTGAGCTATAATTACACCACTGTACTCTAGCCACGGCAAAAGAATGAGGCCCTGTAACAAAAAACAAAACAAAAAGAATATGAAAAGATCTACATAAAGATATATGCCATGCTTCTCAGTGGGACTATGCAAAATTCTAAAGATTCAATTATCACCTAATTACTCTCTAAATTCAATGCAATCACAAAGAAAACGCTATAAGGTTTAAAATATGCATTATGCAAATCAAAACCACAAAACTCCAGTGAGAATGGCCTTTATCAAAAAGTCCCAAAACAATAAATGTTGGCATGGTTGTGGAGAGACAGGAACACTCCTACACTGCTGGTGGGACTGCAAACTAGGTCAACCTCTGTGGAAAGCAATATGGAGATACCTCAAAGCGATACAAGCATATCTACCATTTGATCCAGCAATTCCACTACTGGGCTACCCAAAAGATCAAAAGTCACTTTATGAAAAAGACACCTGCACTCGAATGTTTATAGCAGCACAATTCACAATTGCAAAGTTGTGGAAACAACCCAAGTGCCCATCAATACATGCGTGGATTAATAAAACGTGGTATATGTGTACCATGGAGTACTATTCAGCTTTAAGAAACAATGGTGAGCCGGGCGCGGTGGCTCACGCCTGTAATCCTAGCTCTCTGGGAGGCCGAGATAGGCGGATCATTTGAACTCAGGAGTTCAAGACCAGCCTGAGCAAGAGCGAGACCCCATCTCTACTATAAATAGAAAGAAATTAATTGGCCAACTAATATATATAGAAAAAAAATTAGCCGGGCATGGTGGCGCATGCCTGTAGTCCCAGCTACTCAGGAGGCTGAGGCAGCAGGATTGCTTGAGCCCAGGAGTTTGAGGTTGCTGTGACCTAGGCTGACGCCACGGCACTCACTCTAGCCTGGGCAATAAAGCGAGACTCTGTCTCAAAAAAAAAAAAAAAGAAAGAAAAAGAAAACGTAATATATATAATAAAGGTGACACTTCAAATCACTAATAAAAAATTTGGCTATTTAACATACTGTATTTAGATATCTGATTAGCATGAAAAAAGTCAGACCACCCTCACACCACACAAATCAATCAACCTTCTATTCTACCTGGATCAGAGAGTTAAATGTAAAAAGCAAAATTAAAAAACTAGTATAAAAAATAGGGTAGTAGGCCTTTAAAATATTACAATGGTGAAGGTATTCTTAAGGAAAACTTATCTATGATGAAAAACTCCACCAAGTTAAAAAGCTAGCTGATATACTGAGAAAAACACCTATAACAAAAGATAGTATCCTTAACCACAATACAGGTATGGAGCTGCAAAAATAGACAAAGTAAAACAACCCAATTAAAAACTGTAAAGGCAGGCTGGGCACAGTGGCTCACACCTGTAATCCTAACACTCTGGGAGGCCGAGGTGGGTGGATTGCTCAAGGTCAGGAGTTCGAGACCAGCCTGAGCAAGAACGAGACATTATCCTTAACCACATTACAGGTATGGAGCTGCAAAAATAGACAAAGTAAAACAACCCAATTAAAAATTGTAAAGGCAGGCTGGGCACAGTGGCTCACACCTGTCATCCTAACACTTTGGGAGGCTGAGGTGGGTGGCTTGCTCAAGGTCAGGAGTTCGAGACCAGCCTGAGCAAGAGCGAGACCCTCTACTAAAAATAGAAAGAAATTAATTGGCCAACTAAAAACATATAGAAAAAAAATTAAGCCAGGCGCGGTGGCTCACGCCTGTAATCCTAGCACTCTGGGAGGCCGAGGCGGGCGGATTGCTCAAGGTCAGGAGTTCAAAACCAGCCTGAGCGAGACCCCGTCTCTACTATAAAAATAGAAAGAAATTAATTGGCCAACTAATACATATATAAAAAAAATTAGCCGGGCATGGTGGCGCATGCCTGTAGTCCCAGCTACTCGGGAGGCTGAGGCAGAAGGATCACTTAAACCCAGGAGTTTGAGGTTGCTGTGAGCTAGGCTGACGCCATGACACTCACTCTAGCCTGGGCAACAAAGTGAGACTCTGTCTCAAAAAAAAAAAAAATTATAAAGGCAACAAAGAGGCAACTCGATGAAAGAAGAAAGATACTAATTTACACTAAATATACGAAAAAATGTTTAACTTCTCTAGTAATCAGTAAGTACAAATTCAAGTAACATGTATATATGACCATCAAAAAATTAAATATGTTATATTTCTGTCACAAATACTAAAGACTTTTTAATACAAATGATTTCAATTTAGGCATGAAATGCCTGAGATTATACTGCTAAATGCAAGTGACAGAATACGTAGCATATAAAAACATTTACTTAAAAATAATGAAACCTATATAAATATGTATGTATACATTCACTGAGAGATGTCTAAGAGAATAAATGCCAATCTCCAAAAGAAATTTCACCTGTGGATCAGTGAGCTAGGGGAAAGCGGCAAAAATGATTACTTTCTAAATTTTGTCTCTACTATGTGAATTTTTATAATAAAAATTAATTTGTATGCACTCAATTACATTTTTAAAATTTAATCTGTATTCTTCCTTTTATGTTGTTACAAATGTAAACAAAATAGAACAAAATACAAATTTATTTGTTCAGCCAGCCAGCCAGCCAACCAGCTCGCATATATACCTACATTCTCCAAAGTATTATATTTGATCCTGAAGATGCGAAGTAAATATGGTCAGGACCCCTACAGAATTCAAAATGTGGTGGGAGAGACTGTAGAACAGATATTTAGTATACAATAACAGAAAAATGAACTAAAGAGCTATAGGACTATAGATGAGGTATTATCTAAGGCTGGGGAAGATTTTATACAGGTGCCATTTGGTTTAGGCGTCTTAAAAGATGAACAAGAAATGTGGAGACTGGAGGATAGATTTTGGTCTAAATACCAATATGTGCATGGGTCAGAAGGGACAAAAGTGGAGCATGCACCAAGAAGTCAGCTGAGACCACTTACAATATATATGACTTTGAGCAAAAAACTGAACCTGTTTCACTTGAAAAAAAGGCCCTCAGGGGCTGCTATGAGGAAAATCAGATGGTGAGTTCAGAATGTGAGGGCAGCCGGCTGCATGCCTCCCACTCACTGATTTCCAAGGCTGACTTAGCTGTTTTACCTCAGTTACTGTCTCCTTTCTCTCTCGCTGTTCCTCTAGAAGCTGTCTCTTGGCAGAACACAGCCTTCTCAGCCATGTACAATGAATGGTCTAGCACAGTTCTTGACACACTGTTTACTCAAAAAAAACATTAATTTCTTAAAAAAAAAACACACACACAATGTTTGGAGTTCCACTGAACTATTCTGTGGCACACCCTAGAACTGCTCTGTGATTACTGCTAGGGTCTCAATTCTTAGTATGAGAACCAGCGGTATGTTTAACAAGCACCCTACCCAAAGTGTGCACATACTTCATACTTACAGGCTGAGGCTGCTCTGCAATACAGCAGTTGAAACACAACCAGAATTCACTCATGCTTACAGTCCAAGGTATAAATGAGCACCGATGAAGATTCCAAATCTCAACTCAGGAAGTTCCACAAAACACGCTCCAATGATGCAAAATGATAATCTTATTATTTCACTGTGTTTTTTGTTCCTGGAAGCCAAGTATCTTATATAGTCGACTGAATAAAGAAAAAGATTTTTTCCTTTCTTTGCTTCTGGTTCTATAGACTCATTTCTGAACCACCAGGAAGGTATAAAAATTGTTGTCTTGACCCAGAGCCTATACCAGGTAATCTAGGAGAAAAAGAAAAAGTAAAAGAAAATAAGTTAATTTTCTTTGTTCTTGAAAGCTTTTATTTCTTAAATCTATGATAAAATTAAGAGTAAATATTACCCAAAAAAGTAAACACTGAAAAAAAATCAAGATTTTAACAAACTGATACTCATTCAACAAATTATTTTTGAATACCTTTTGAGTGTCAAGTGCAAGGGATATAGCAGTGAAAGTACACAGAAATTCTTGCTTTCATAGAGCATCTTATTTTATGACCACAAAAGTATGATTTTAATTGATTTTTTAAAACCACTAATTAGAACATTATGATTACAACATATATGTTTCTAGTTCCAAGAAGAAATACCCATCATTTCCATATAGGTCTCTTCAGTTGAGTCCTTTCTTCTCATAGACAATTTAGTAATTGACAAAGCAATAAATCCTGAGAAGTCAGATAATCAAGCAGCTATAGGTCATCAAAAACTAGAAATAAAATTATCAACTTACTCAATGAAATTAGAATTGTACATGAAAGACGGGTAAGGGTTAAGTTAGGCTTCCTTTTCTGAATCGAGCCATTAGATTCCTGCCCCCACCATCACCACTGGAATGAGTGTTAGTCAAGATACTTTTTTGGGGCGGTGTGGTGGCTCAGGCCTGTAATCCTAGCACTCTGGGAGGCCAAGGCGGGTGGATCACTCAAGATCAGGAGTTTTAAACCAGCCTGAGCAAGAGCGAGACCCCGTCTCTACTAAAAATTAGAAAGAAATTAATTGGCCAACTAAAAATATATAGAAAAAATTAGCCAGGCATGGTGGCACATGCCTGTAGTTCCAGCTACCCGGGAGGCTGAGGCAGGAAGATCACTTGAGCCCAGGGGTTGGAGGTTGCAGTGAGCCAGGCTGACGCCACAGCACTCTAACCCAGGCAACAGAGTGAAACTCCGTCTCGAAAAAAAAAAAAAATACTTTTTTTCCCACCACGGAAAACCAAGCTGAGTCAAGTGAGAATCGTTGGTCAGGCAATTTTCTACCTGGAACTGGACAAAGTGTAAACCTACTTTTTCTTCCCAACTGCCAAGTTGTGGACTTTAAGGACATCCTTAAAGTCAACAATGTTCTAATCTCATGCAGAAGATGGTTCTGAAAGAATGCTGACAAGCAGAAACAAAAGAGGAAGTCCAGATGACAGAAATCCCTAGTTCTAATCATCCCTAAAGACCAATTTGACCTGTAGACCTGAGCATAGTTTTATGAAGCAACATATCTCCCTTTTTAGCCTGAAGCAGGTTTATGTCATTTATAGCCTACTACAAGGGTCCAGTGAAGATGTCTAATAGTTGGATATACAGGTCTGAAGCCAAGGAGAAGTCTTGGAATGGTCAGCAGACTATGACTGAAGCAATAAATGCTGATCTCTAGGGAAAACAGCATCATGAGAAGCAAAGTGACCTCTGAAGAAGAGCAGCATTTAAATGATGGGTAAAGACCAGACATGGTGGCTCACACCTGTAATCCCAGCACTTTGGGAGGCCATAGGAGAACTGCTTGAGACCAGGAGTTTGAGACCAGCCTGGGCAGCATAGTGAGACCTTGTCTTTACCAAAAAAAAAAAATTAAAAATTAGCCAGGCACAGTGGCACATGCCTGTAGTCCCAGCTAATCGGGAGGCTGAGGCTAGAGGACTGCTTGGGCCCAGAAGTTCAAGGATGCAGTACTGTACATAGCTGTACTCCACTGTACTCTAGCTTGGGTGACAGAGCAAGAGACCTTGCCTGTTAAAAAAGGAGGAAAAAAAAAAGGAAGGAAGGAAGAAAGACAGGTAGAGAAAGATAAGTCTACAAGGGAGATTTGGTTGTTATCAGAGAGGGGGAGGGAGGTGAAAAACCAGTTAAATGTGGTATCACTAGAGCCTCTTTTGAGGAGGAAGTGGGTAACAGTATTATCTGCCAATGAGATAAGACAGACTGAGAAAAGTCCACTAGACTGCAGCAAACAGATACTTGGTGGCCTTGGCTACAGCACTTTCAGAGTGGTAATACAGGCACAAACCAGAATACAGCTGACACATGAGTGAAGGGCAAGCAGCGGAGTCAACAAGTACAGACAATGTTTGCAAGAAGAATGGATATAAAGTTTAATAAGTAGGCTGGCAGGCAGAATGAGGAACTCTCCTTGAAATGAAAAGATCAAAGACCAAAGATGTATTAATTTGATTATTCAAAGAACTGTTAACATTTTTGTCCCAAGCAGTAAAATATAAATCACTTATTTATAAATTTTTGAAAAAGACCTCATACATTTATAAGCTTTGCCAACTATAAATAACAACCATATTAAAGGATCACAGAACCCTGAACATTAAATGAGATTAAATTTCTCCCTTTTGCTTTCTCCAAAGCCATGACGCTAAACCTTGGTAAGGCATAAAGGGCAGTTATTTTTATATTTATATAGATGAAGATCTTTAGTGAGGATAAATGCATGTATGCTCAATGTCACAAATCTAGGTAGTAATGAGGCATAAATCTGTGAACCTGATTCTACAGAGTCCAGGGGACAAGTGTTCTAACACACTATAGGAAAAAGACATGTTAAGACTTAAGCATTATGTTCAAGGAATAACAGAATGAAGAAAAAATTACATCCTTGCCATAATTAAAATTCAGAACCTGGAATGCTTACTTTAAGCAGGGATGAACATTTCTTATTTCACTCAAACTCTAACCCAAGGAAGTGGCAGTCTCTTTGTCCACTGAATTGGGCAAACACTATGAAGTTTTATAAGCTCAAAAGAACATTACGTTTCACTTATTTCCTCCATACAGTCTTCTTAGCAAGAATATAAGAGGAAAAGGGTCACAATATATTATTCACAATATATTATGAGCATTATTTCAGTGCTATTTAAATTTAACTTCACCCTAGATCACAGACGTTGGCCATTAAAAAAGTCACTGTGAAATGAAATCTCTTTTTAACCAATTCTATGAAAACAAACAGGCCTTTGTTCGAAACTGAAAATTCCTTATGCTCATCATTGTTGCAGCACATACAGATATGATGAAGCTACTGTGATGTTTTCAAATCTACTGGATTTGAACTCTGATATTTTCAAATCTACTGTTTGGTTTATTCCATCAATATCACATTTTTCTATTCACATATACACCTAGGCGATTTCCTATTTATAAATTACCTTTACCAGAAACAACCTTCGAATACTCATTTTACATTGGAAGGCGGTATATATTCTTTTTCTCCTCCTTTTTAACAAAGTGTTCCTTCTGTTTAGTACTTAAAATAAATGGCTTCCCACTTTACAATCCATACTAAATACTTTACAATCTGCACTTCCCCAAATTCGAATTTTCTTCCATGAAAGTAAACCTATTTTGTGATTTTTAAAAAATGTACATTTTCCTGCTCCCGTGCACTATTTTCAGAGTGAAATTCATTTTTTTTTTTTTTTTTTTTTTTTTTGAGACAGAGTTTCACTTTATTGCCCAGGCTAGAGTGAGTGCCGTGGCATCAGCCTAGCTCACAGCAACCTCAAACTCCTGGGCTCAAGCAATCCTGCTGCCTCAGCCTCCCAAGTAGCTGGGACTACAGGCATGTGCCACCATGCCCAGCTAATTTTTTCTATATATATTTTAGTTGGCCAATTAATTTCTTTCTATTTATAGTAGAGATGGGGTCTCGCTCTTGCTCAGGCTGGTCTCGAACTCCTGAGCTCAAACGATCCGCCCACCTCGACCTCCCAGAGAGCTAGGATTACAGGCTTGAGCCACCGCGCCCGGCCCAGAGTGAAATTCATAATACTTCCTCTTTCATA